>CM047813.1:86375279-86636052 GCA_026214975.1 Gentiana macrophylla
TTTGCTTTGATGAGATAATCAAACAGTTTGATTTCATCAAGAACGAAGATGAGCCATGTGTTTACAAGAAGGTTAGTGGGAGTGCCATTGTGTTCTTAGTGCTTTATGTAGATGACATACTGCTCATAGGGAATGATGTGCCTATGTTACAATCGGTCAAAGCTTGAAGGACTTGGGTGAAGCAGCCTATGTTCTAGGAATAAAGATCTATAGAGATAGATCTAAGAGGTTGCTTGGTCTATCGCAATCCACCTATATAGACAAGATGCTGAAGAGATTCACTATAGAGCAGTCAAAGAGAGGATTGCTGCCCATGTCACATGGGGTCTACCTGTCGAAGGGAATGAGTCCTAAGACAGAGGAGGAAATGGCACAAATTAGTAAGATCCCTTATGCTTCAGCAATCGGGTCTATCATGTATGCCATGTTGTGCACTAGACCAGAAGACTCGTACCCTCTTAGTATGACTAGTAGGTACCGGTCCAATCCAGGTGATGGTCACTGGATTGCTGTCATCAAGTACATGAGACGTACTAGGGATATGTTCCTGGTTTTCGGGAATGATGATTTAGTTTTACGAGGTTACACAGATGCCAGTTTCCAAACTGACAAGGATGACTTTAAGTCACAGTCTGGATTTGTTTTCACGCTTAACGGCGGAGCAGTGAGTTGGAAGAGTTCCAAGCAGGAGACTACTGCAGACTCTACAACGGAAGCCGAATACATAGCAGCCTCGGAGGCGGCAAATGAAGCAGTTTGGATGAAGAAGTTCATTACTGAACTTGGTGGTTCCCTCCATTGAAGGTCCAGTGCCTCTGTACTGTGATAATAATGGAGCGATATCTCAGTCAAAGGAACCAAGGTCTCATCAGAAGTCCAAACATGTGCTACGGAGCTATCATTTGATTAGATAGATAGTAGATAGAGGAGATGTAAAGATAGAGAAAGTCCACACGGATGATAACATAGCTGATCCGTTAACCAAGGCATTGTATCAAGCAAAGCATGAGAAACATGTTCACTTGCACGGGCTTAGGCATATGGGTGATTGGCTTTAGGCCAAGTGGGAGATTGTTGGAAAGGTGTCCTAAACCCAATCGGGTCGGACCGGATCCGACCGGGGTCAATTACAGTCTATTTAGTTCATGTAATATCTTTATTATGATTAATAAAAGCACTTATGTTATTATATATTGTTTATCTTCATATTATTTGTTGTTCATGTATAGTAACGTCCCTAGTATCAATCTGTGATAGAGAAACCATGATAGTGATTATGGTTGATGAGATCTCTAATCACTAAAACAAGTTTGGTACTTAAATGTCTCTAGTCCTATGTACTGTCAAATGGGACATTGATAGTATAATCAGACCAGCACGTATTGGATGTCTTCTATCTTATAGAAGGTAGGGATAAATCTCGTCTATTGAAGTGTAGAGACACTTGGACTGTACGTGGACGTGTATTAGAGAATGCATACGTTAGACTGACCCACATACATTAAGTGTCACACTATGTGGCGGTTGTGTAATTATCCTTTTGACCGGAGTCTTCATGGCATCACGGTGTGGATTGTCATGCTTTGACACTATTGAGATTTCTCCTAGCCACGGGGCGATCATGCGGTAGTGATTGAGTATGATATTGAAGCATGCGGAGTATACATGATTGGTCGTCCGGGAATCGCGTATCCTATGATTGGGATTGAATATCCGAAATTGCCTTCTTATAAGGAATGTCTAGCACTCGAGAATCTTTGCAAAGTGGGAGTAAATGTGTTATCCCGAGAGAGCTTGATATCCAGATTATAAGATACGATCGTTAATGTATTGACACTCGAGATACGATCGTATGGATATTATTATAGCGATAGGATTGTAAGTTACACGGTAACTGCTTCACATGAAAGGTAGTAGTCATTGCTTTTGACTCTTCCGATGATTGGGGGTCACGGTGTGTTGCTAGACGATATCCCGTGATCGTTAGGCATGAGGGGCATTTTAGTAGATTGCACTTTGTGTCTACGGCCAACATATTCGGAAGCCTATCGGGTCACACACATATGAACATCGAGTCGGATTAAAATACGGTTATAGTTGATAACCAAATAAGGAAAGTTTATCTCTAGACTATAAAGGTTATAGTGGTAAATTAATATGGTGGTATTTATTTATTATGAATAAATAAATTACAAGATATTAATTATATACAAATTATATTAATTAAAGAATATTCCGGAAGTCAATTAGTTGACTAATGGGGCGCCACTTTTAAGTGTATAAGATACACTTGGATTGTGCACTTTAATTAATAAGATTACCATAATATTAATATAAGATATTATTTGATTTTGGAAAAATAGATTTATGGTAATAAGATAATTATATTCAATATAAGATATTGGCAAAGTTAATTATAATTAAAGAGATAAATCAATCTAATTGATTTTCCTTATTTTATTGGGAAAATGTTTTTTTCTCCTCCGCACCATATGGGGCGCCACTTTGCCTATATAAAGGAAGTGGGTGTCAAGCTTTTTTGTACATCATAATTGCAAGAGCTCATAGTTCTTGTGTAAAATAGAGAGCAACCTATAGTGAGTTTGTGAGGAGGAAAAGGCCGGTCTAAGAACCGGAGTTTTTCCGATAAAGAATCAAGGAGGATTCCGCCGAGGAGTTCGTGTGGATTAGCGATAGAGGCCGGACGCGTGGACGGCTTGCACACTGTACTACTCTCCGTTGACGGTCAAAGCGACGATCTTATAGATCATCAAGGTATAACCGTCAAACTACTTAACGTGTTTATTGCATTAAACGAAGAACGATCTAGTAAAAGGAAATCAAATTTTAAATTCCGCTGCGTTAAACTAGTGATTTCCTAACATACCTCTGCTGCAAGGTATTTCGGGACGGCAGAGATGTAGACTAGAGCACCAGCGCCAACACGTTCAGCATACTTTCCGGCTTTAAAAAACCGATGATGAAGAACCAACCCGTGTGGATTATTTTCAGCCATGGCGGACAGCAGTGTGCATCTGGCGCCGATAGAAGAAATCCGGGGAAGACAAGGCATGTCCCAGCCGGAGATGATGGAACCCAAGCAGAGACTTCGAGGACAGTTCAATGATCATTTTTTTCTTTTACAGTAGAAGAAATAGCGCGTATATAATATAAGGACAATTTTGTCCAATAAATATTATTTTGTCCTTTTAAACGATGGTCTTTTACATGTGTCTGCAAGACTCACAATTAAGTCTCAAAATTGGTCCTTATAAACAAATACACAATAAAATATATTTCAAACTTGATTAGAAAGTTGATGGGGTAAAATAAAGTAGAATAATGATTGGTGTAGATTATGAAATGATTGGTGAAATAAAGTAGAATAATGAATAAAAAATTGGTAAAAAAGTAATAAAGTTGATAAAGTGAAATGATGAGAGATGATTTAATATTTTTTTATTTGTAGTTGAAGATTTGATTGGTGTGAGAATTGTAAGAAATGATTGGTGATGTGATGGAAAAAAACTCCCAAAAGCATCTAGCAAAACAAACACAAGTGTACGTAATTGTGTTTGTTTTGGAAAAGCTTTTTTGGGGTTTTTTTAACATCACATCACCAATCATTTCTTACTGATCTCCCACCAATCAAATCTTCAACTACAAATAAAAATATTAAATCATCTCTCATCATTTCACTTTATCAACTTTATTACCTTTTACCATTATTTTATTCATTATTCTACTTTATTTCACCAATCATTCATAATCTACACAAATTTCAAAAAAACATCTTAACTTTTTAATCATTACTTCATTCACTTTATCTAAAAAACCTCAAAAAAAACTCCATAAAAAACTCCAACAAAAAACAAACACAAAAACACAATATTTCATAATGACATAAAAATAAAATATATTTGGCAACAAGATATTGTTATTGACAATTATGGTCAGTTTGCTTGGATAGAATGTGTAATGAATAATATAGAATAAAATGAATGTAATGCAACATAATGAAATCGAAACATTCTATTATTGTGTGTTTGACATATGAACAAGTAAAATTTACCAGATTTCGAAATAGACGACACACTGAATATGTTGGGCGGTGAGTTAGGGTGCAGGTGGCATAAGAGGTAACGAGAGGTGGTAGGGTATGGTAGCTAGTCGGGGTTCGAAAGGTTTAGGGTAGAGGTGTATAATAGGGCATGGTGTGATGGAAGGGTGGGGATAGCAGTGAAGTATGGAGAGATATGGTAGGGTAAGATAGATGATATGTAGTAAAATGTGGTATGGTAGGGTGAGGGTTATGATTTAGGGCGGAGACATATGCATAGTAGGGTGGGATGAAGGTAACTTAAGGATGGGGTGAGGGTGGGGCCGGACTTAATTCATACCCGCATGCACTATCCATTATTCAGTTAACTATTAAATGTATTAAACGTGTTCAAGAAGACAAATACAATTCTGTCTTTTCATATACGTCATATGTTTAATGATGTAATGCACATGAAATTTTTCCGGATAAGAATTTTCAAATTAGTGTGATACACTAGAGTTCTTACATGTAGGCTACTGTTTGGAAAATGATAATCTCTCCGTTCCAAAATATAAGTGCACCATGATAATAGAATTCATTATGAATGAGGAATGATTTGATTGATATTACAGTGTAATTAATTACGATTATACTAGGATACAACAAAAAAACCTACACCTTCCAGAACTAGGGTATAAAAGCCTTAGTTCTCGAATTTTTTTAACCTGTCTGAAAATTCCAATGTACGACGACTTTTATTTTGGGATGGAAAGATTCTAAAGCTATCTCATACATAAAATAATTTATCAATGACTTATGATTTGTGCTGTGTAATTTTGAGAGAAATACATTTTTAGGTCGTTTTAACACCCTTTATTTCATGTCACGTCGAGTCAGATCTGATAATTTTTTAAGTTCTCCGTTGAATAATTCAACTTCGTCCCTTTGAAAATTCAACATGGCGAGGGTGAAATTCAACGGGTTGGGAGGAAATTCAACACGACGAAGTTGAATTTTTCAATGAAAACTTAAAAAAATATCAGGTTTGATAAGGAGTGTAAAACGATCTATAAATATATTTACTCTAAATTTGATATGGATGTACTACTATTATTGCTCACAGTCTTAAAAAAAAAACGATTAATTACTAGTGTCCCCCCTCGGTTTATTGAAGTAATTGATTTGACCAAGAAACTGACGTATACATGTCAAAGAATAAAACATCATAGTGGTCCGTGAAGGTAACACTATTAGTATTATTTATTAATTTGAGCAAATTAATGCAAATGACCCTTGTCGGTTTCTCAAATGACCCGGAGAGACTCTATTCATTTTAATGTTCCGTTTTGAAATGTAAATTTGTTTATTTTATTTTTATAATGTAAGTATATTTAAATAATTAAAAAAATTTATTATATTTTTTTTTCTTTTTACCCTTATTTATTATCTACCCATCCACTTTTCATTATTCTCTATTAATAATAGTCAAATGTCATTTTAGATTTTTCCATCAAAATTGATGATAAATAATCAATTTAACCAATTTTTTAATCTATATGAAAACCCAAATGGACTTACATTTTAGGACGGAGGTAGTATTAAGCTATCTTCTCCGTCTCCTCAAAATATAATTTCTTTTTTAAATTTTAAAATTGTTTTACAATATAAGTCATTATATATTATTTATACAATGCTTATTATTCTTTTATATTTTATCCCTAACTTTTTATCAATCTAATCACTTCTCATTACTTAATAATATTACTACATCCGTCCTATAATAAGTGTTTTCCTTTTGTGGTGTACACAGATTAAGAAAAATAGCTCCATTTGTTTTGGATTAGAGTTTTTTTTTTGGGGTTGTTTTAAATATACTAGTGGATAATAAAATATAATAAAAATAATTGAAGTACTGATTATAAAGTTAAGATATTTTTTTAAAATTTAGGTAGATAAAGAAATGATATGTGAAAGAAATTGAAATAAAGTAGTATAATGAATAAAATAATGGTAAAAAAGGTGATAAAGTGAAATGATGAGAGATGATTTAATATTTTTTTATTTGTAGTTGAAGAAATGATTGGTAAGAGAATTGTGAGAAATTATTGGTGAAGTGATATAAAAAAAACTCAAAACAGAACTCTAACGAAAACAAACACAAGCTAATGTTTTGTATTTTAAGTAGTGATGAAAATATATACCCCTATCAAATAATAAATACTCTTTTGGAATATGAAATGAATATATAAACATTAAATATTATGATAGGGGTAAGTTTGGAAAAAAAAAATCATTAAATGATGTATTAATTTTTTAAATTGACACTTTTTATAGAACAATTAATTTAAAAAAATGGATAGTTTTTATGGGACAGAGATAATATTGTATTGATGATAGTCAATTGGTATTTTAAATGTTTAATCTTAAAATCTACGACATTCAATCATTGTTTTAATATGTGGAAAATAATTCTCAGATTACTTATATTTCTTACATGATTTATATTTAGGACGAAGGTAGTACTTCACAATATATATAGTTGTAACACCCCAAAATATTGGGTTGTTATCGAAACATATCTTATACTATTATGTTGGTTTATACTATTATAAGAACTAGTGGTGAATAAATAAATTGAAACTTTATTATGTATTTTTTTCTTTTTAGACTGTATATATATATATATATATATATATATATATATATATATATATATATATATAACCTCCTCCAATCTGACAACTTGCAGAATTTGTCTTCTACCGTTTTTTTATTTCAAACTTTGGGAAGAAATGTTTTTTTAATGCTATGAAATAATAAAATATTTATGTATAGTGGGTCCATGTTATAAAGTTGTAAAAGATGACGTGGAAGTATGAAAAGGTTTATGATTGTGAAGATGAGTTTGTAAAGAAAATGTTTGTAAGTTAGATGACGTGGCACAGTTATAAACCTTTTAAAAGGTTGATGACTGGAAATGCTCTAAGGGACTTTGCCCACAAGAGGCCACGTGACAACCTCATGGGCTGACACGTGGTGCTTATTTTTTCCCTTTCGGTAAAAACCGGAATTTCGGTTAACGTTATATATAAACCGAAGGAGGCTTTAAATTTCAATCATCCAAAATTTTCGATTTCGATTCGATTTCAACACAACAATTGAATATTATACACAACAAAGTGTATATTTCAATACGGTTCATTTTTAGTATCTCCAATCGATGGTCATGGATCTGCTTTTAAATTTCAATCAACCGAAATTTTTTGATTTCGAAACAACAATTGAATAAAACCGTGTGGACATTACATTAAAATATTTTTATTTTGAACAACATAACGTCGGTGGAACCGACGGCCATTAGCAGTACGAACGTCACTAAAATTGACGTTGGAATACCAAATCACTTTTTATATTCTTCATATTTTTTCTACCAAATGAATGAACACGAGATCAATAACGTATTCATTAATGATAAGAAAGAGAAATGTCGTATGAAAATGAGTAAAACACATTTTCAAAGATATTAATGATCCTGGAAGCTAAGGCGTCGGGGAGATTTGACAGTGTAGTTATGGTCCCACTTATTGTTTTCCTATAATATTTCATTGCGTAAAGTCGTTTGCTAAAGTGATCGACTTTATGAAATTGTTCTCCGATACATCATATTGTAGTTTATTTGTAGATGGAAACTATCGATAGAAGTGGAAGAAGAGGTGATTCACAATCTTCACGTCTCTAAGAAAGAAAGCTACACTCTTGGAGAAAATGTGATATATTTCTCTTGCTCTTTCTTTGTCTTGTCTTTGAATTTATTACTGGTTTAAACTTACGCAATTTATTTCACATTGGGGATCTATTCTTTAATATTATCGTTGGTAACGATTTATGTTGAGTCCGCCGCCTTGCACGGCTCACGTTAACTAGTATATATATATATATATGCTACACGTGATGCACACAAAAGTCAAGTGAGTGGAAATTTAGTTTGCTGCTCATCTTTCTTTGTTAAACTCTTAAACAACTTAAACAACTTACATCTACAATTTAGGTGATAAGATGTAGGTTGTTGTAACTCAAATTTAAAAGTTTAAAATTTAAATTGCATCTTATTTTTTTCTCACTGGTAAGAGGGTTTAGCACTATAAGTAGAAGGGAGATGTGAATCCAAAATCACTAAGCCAGAAGAAAGGATTGAGAATGGAGTACTACAGTAGTTGTTGATATCAAAGCTTAGCACTGTGAGTTCCATTTTAATTTTACGGTGTCCTATATTTTTTTTTTTTCCTTCTATTTTATCTTAACCATTATGTTCCCTTGAGCCAATGTTTCAGGAATAGACTACATCTATTCACGTACATGTACATATAATAAATCACAGCTTTTGTTTCGTCGGCCAATGAAGCTTTTTGAGAGTCGATGCATATTTTGTTTTATTTGTTTTGCTAGAATGATCTCTTTTTAACATAATACTGGATTGGATATAGATTCTTGTTTTTATTTTTTATTTTTATTTTACTGTGTCTTTTCTTCTCATGCTTTATATTTTACTTGTCAACTCCAAGTTTTAAGCGTTAAAAGCATCATATATCCCTAGTTTTTATTTTGAAAGAGTAATATTTGGTTCCCAACTTGCTAACGTTTTATTAATATTAGGAAACGTAAGTTGATTATGAACTGGTTTTATGATACTATCTTTCGTTTTTTATTTTTAAAGGAAATAATAATTATAATTGTCATAACAGTCTTATAAAGTTTGATTTTGACATACATCGATCATCGAAAAATTACTGAAAAGATCATCATGATAACCAATTCTTGTTCTTGTTTGATGCAAAACTCTTAGCGACTAGGTGAGTTGGGGTTATTGTACCGCAGAACATCCAGTTACCGGTCTCGAGGCCTCTTGACCTTGGCTCATCGACAGTCCTAGGGTGATGGTACCAAAAGTTTTCCCCGATGACCCATGTGCATGGCCGGGAAAGCAAGAACTGACGGCTATGTCATGGTTCAGAGGGCAGTGGGGTTGGCTGAAGCCTTTTGGGAGGTTCACTAGGCGATAGTCTGAATCCTTTCCCTAACAATCGGCCGGAATTGTTAAACAATAGCTTGCTTGCTTGTGAAGTGCGGTTGAGAAACATGCTGGAGTCGGTTGGTAATGACTCATCGACTAAGCTAAGTCGGTGTCAAGCAAATTAATAAACAGACTTGAATTCAAGAAAAATTACTTGAAACTTACATTTTTCCATGTATCATATTTTTTTGCTAGGTACTAACTACTATTATATGCAGGGTAAGAGAGAAAAGCATTTTGTTGTAACATTTTAATGGTTTTGTAACAATTATTTTCGTATATAAAGGTTAACGGCACATACACCGAAACTCACTGGTTATTTTTAGCTCACACGTTTGTGAAATTATTTTCTAGGTATAGAAGAAGGACACCAGAGTGGTGAGAAGCGGGGTAACCTTGAAGGCTGTCTTGGGAGAGAGAGTTGGTGAAGAGTTCGATGTTGATATGACAGCTTAGTTGTCAAGTTTCGGTATTAGTTTGCTTTGAATTTTGAGTTGTTTCAATGTAACAAAAATTAAACGATGTGGTTTAGTTTTGGTGACGTTTGAATAAAGTATTAGTTCCATTAGTGTTTTTTTTTGGAGTTTTAGTACTTGGACGGTGGATTCAGAGAACATTGTCCTCGATTAGACTCCGCAAGGCGTATGGGGGGTCGAGGATAGGCTATTACAATAATAATAATAATAATGTAAAATTAACTCATATTGTATCTTAGAAACTTGAATAGAGATTTTGCTGCAAATAGTTTGAAAGAATACAAGTGATTTGAGTCTCTACATAGTACAATTTTTTTTTTTTTTTTTAGTATGTTATGCAAGTGTTCTTAAAGAGATTGTATCTATTTTTTCAGCTTTTAACTCGTTTGTAGAGCAGTAATGTTGTCGTTATCACTCTAATAATCCAGCTCTTTATACACATCCATCATATAGGGAATTTTTTTTACTTCTACAGTGCAGATAATCATTTTAATTGAAAAAAAAAAACAAATCATTTTATAATTGAAAAAAAAAAAACACGGTAAAAATGATTTACATTAAAAATGTGGTGATTTTCAATGAAAACAACGGATTTACCCGCTTAAAATTTTCCCAGATGATGCCATTTTATAGTAATTAAGTAATATGTTTATTTTCTTTCTTTTTTCTTTTCAAGGCAGCTAGCTCGCTAGATGCCATTGTTGAAACAGAGAAAAAAGAATCAGATGTACCAAGTTGATTGAAATCCAATCTCATTGGTAAAAAGGACAAGATTCCTCAAATTTTATTTTCCATAGTGAGCCGTAAACCTGAATTTTCAGATAGTAAAACGATTTTATTAAAAATAAAAAAGAACAACACCAATGTTCTTTTATTCATTACAAATTAAGCCACATCAGTTTTATTTTATTATACACTGTATTATGATTGTTCATGATGTCACATACAATATTAATACCGAGTCTTACATCATAATTAATAAATTATCGTTCCTTAATTACTGCGAGTCATGTATTGTGGCTGAATGCGTAGTCGACTCTATCACCACTTTTAGTACTAATACTCTTACCCTTTAGTAGTGGTTGAATGTATTATGAGGGTTAGACCACATCCGATACTCATAATGCCATAATTATCAAGACGTTTACAATAAGTTGACACTAAAAATGTAGCATGTATTTTGTATATATACGAAGAATATTGAAAAATATACACTTCAAAGTTTAATAGAACCATAACCTTGTAGATTGCCCCATGGGCCTAGGCCCATGCATCAGATCATGAACATTTATCCAATTAAATGCTCCCTATATTATATGCAAATTTTTATTATGCTTTGATATTAACCTTGAGCATATATACAACAATGTTTTCTTTTATCATATATATATATATGATAAAAGAAGTATATTCATTTGATCATGTTCCAAAACCCCGATGATTAGTGTGCATTACAATTTATATGCTAGTGATTAGTGAAGTCTACGTTTTCTCAAAGCCGAGGCCCTAGGACCAAAAGGTCTAAGGTTTGAGTCTACATACGTAAAGCACAGTCTTGAGCTTATATTAAGTTCAAGTTAAATAAAAAGTCTACGTTCCCAAACTCCTTTCAGTTTTGTCTAGTCTTCTTGGTCATCTTTTGGGAAGATGGATAAAGTTGACATTCAAGCTCTTCTTCATAAACTCAACATGTAAGAAACAACATCAATGGTCACTAGCATAAAAAATCAAGGCATTACATACATAAGGTGTTCAGAAAGTAGCAACGGCTTAGTAGGAATGAATGTTCAAAACAAGAGAAGTTCATGTAAGAACGTATGGATTTCCATGTAGAAATCTTGGTCTACAACAAAGATTCAGAGCCCCTGTTTTACTAAACAAACCTTTACCTCAACTACTATCCGTTCTTCTTGAAGAAGACAACGCCTCAAAACCCATATTGAACCTTTGACTCTTTCAATATAAGAGACTCCCCCCGGCCTTTCTGTTATTAATTACTGTGTGCTTATTGGTCACACTGCAAAGAGTTGTCCTCTTGTTGTTGAGGAATTCAACCAGGATGAAGAGTAATCTTCAGATATGGCATCTGGCTGAATGCAACCAAGAGTACCAAGCTGTTGAAGGAGATCAACCCTCTTTTCAGGGACCTGCAACCCAGTTCCCAACCAAGTCCCGCCAAAAAAGAAAACCTTTCAAATCCTTAGTCAAATTCTGCCATCCAACCCGAACCTCTTCTTAAGTCAGCCTTTGCTGATAGTAAAAGTAATCATACCTTTCCATTTATTGATTTTATCACCTTACCTAAACCTCGTACTCACTCTTATCAACACACACGAATGACACAATATGTGTCACAGACTTGTCAGTGTCAACAACTTTAGATCCCTTCTCTATCAAACCTATTGTCCAAGATCATGTCCCGCTCCCCTTAACAGCTGTCGCTACCAAACTAGACACCCTCTCTCTTCAGAGACCAGAACAAGCCTCGCGTCTTGAAAACATGTGCAACCTCTTTCTACACAAATCCCTGATCTCAACCATGTCCGCCAAAGCTCTGGAAAAGTTCAACATGATCACAAACTCCAACCTTATCCAAACTCTAACACTCTTTCTAAACCAGCTCCCCCTTTCCCCAACCAGCTCTCACTCTTTACTCAAGCACTCATTTTAAAGCACACCATCCTCCACCCTCAAACATCTCAACCCCTGGCAAGTAAATACACCTTTAAGCGCCTTAATTAAGACAAGATTCAACCCCTGAATGATAGTACTAATCTGGACCCAGGTTTGGGTAAGAGAAAGAACTCGGTTGAAGTTGCCGTTTCTAGCTCAAGAAAGTCAAAGTTTGGTGAGCATGATGATTTGGTGGAGGCTATCTAGCAGCCCTACCAGCAACTATGAATATCTTATGTTGGAACCGCAGGGGCTTGGGCAACCTCAAGGTTGTTCCCGGTGTGTGAAGCGCGCCTGGTCAAAACCTGAAGGCTCACTCAAAACAGCTAGCAGATGGTCCATCCATATGAATCTCCATTATTTCAAGAAAAGAGCTGTAGCCCATTAATCTCATTTGGCTCAAATTAAAAAAAAAAAAAATGGTCCAATCCCAATTCTCACACTGTACCACCACATAGAAACAGAAATTTCAACCAAGACTTTTTTTGCATGCAGTATTCCTTCCTTCAATCATTCATATTTGCATCTTCCTCTTGTGCCCCCCTTCTGATCCAATCCCTTTTCTCTTCTTTCTCGAGCAATGTTACTACCACAACGGTTATATCATAATGAACAAATAAACACATTCTTTTACCCTTAATTAACGTGTGTTTTGTCGTTCGTTATCACATTACCGCGTTACGTTAAGTTACGTTAAGAGTATTTCTATTTCATACTTTTTATGTGCGATGTCCCTTTTCAAAAAAATTCAATATGGAAATATGTTTGGTGTTACTGTTGGTTATTCAATCACTACATCTATAAGCACGGCGTAAGTTAAAAAAAAAAGGTTTTTTTTTTAAATAAAAAAAAAAATAAAAAATTGAGAATCCCATTCCCAGCAGCTAGCATTGATGATTTTGATATAGTATGATATATGATAATCGTGGTCTACAAGAATTCATACTCCTGTTCGGAATTCATACCCTATGTGTGAACTATTTTTATCATGCATGTTGTGCTAATCTTTCCTATAAATGCAATGTATCAGATCAATGAAATCAATAAAAAAATATAAACTACTCTTTCCTATTCTAGTTTATAAAGAAGAAAAAAAAAATAAAAAAAAAAATTTCACCTGCCAAAAAATCAAAACCACCTTCCGGCAGATAGCCCATGTTCATCTGCACATAGCCATACCATCAACTCCGCCGGAAAGTTTCCAAACCTCTGTCCGGACAGTTTTTTATTTTCTTGGAGTAGTCACAAAAAAAAAGGAAAAAAAGAAAAGAAAGAAGTAGCAGAGAAGGTGAAGTAGTCAAGAGAGCTATTGTTTAATCTTTATTCCATATTTGAGAGGATTGAATGAGTGAGGCACGTAGGTGATTTCCCATTATTTATCTATGGGACCTTTGTCAAAATACTACTATTGAGACAAGACAAATATTTGACTACCACTCAATTGTCAAAATACCATTCCGTTTTTCGCGTTTTAGATGTTTTTGAAACCAAACTAAACTCTAATTGGGAAGGTGATATTTCCACATTTACACCATAGAATACTGGCATTCCAGAAATAATCCCCTTATCTTATCCTTTCTTTTGACCACCAAACAGGTTTATTGGTTAAAAGAAAAGAAAGGAAAAAAAAAAACCAAACCAAACCAAAACCAAATCCAAACTCAAACAAACCCACCAAACCTAAACAAAACCAAACTCGATTATCGTTTGATCCAAAAGAAATCTTACCATTTTTTCTATAAAACCATCAAAATCCAAACAATGACTGAAATCATTGAATCTTCAAAAACCAAATCTGTTCCAATTCTTATTCATTCTAAACCTATTTTTAATGTCGGTGTTTTGCTGACTAAAACAAATGACGATGTGTGGTCTCGATTGATGGAGATGCACATTGCAGAAAGAGAAAAACTCTCTTACATAATGAAGGGCACTGCACAACCCTCTATTCTGAAAATCCAAAGGTAAAGCGTTGGCTTCTGATGTCTATGTCTCTCGACCTCATGAAACGATATCTTTGTATACCCACTGCTCGTGAAATTTGGCTTACGTTGTCTAAAGAATTAATTTGATGACGGTAAGGATGAAATGTATTATTTGCATCAAAAAGCATTCTCAACAAAACAATGTGTCAAACCAATATCTACTTATTATGGTGAGTTAACACTGAGAGATATGAAGCTTCCGCTATGTTTCTCCATCAACAACCAAATCAACGGTCACATGACCGCCCAAATTCTATCAATATGAAGAATTCCAACAATCCAGACAAACATTTATACAAATGCACTCATTGCAATCAAACAGCCATCAAGAAAGTCGATGTTTTGAACTTATTGGATACCCTGATTGGTGGGATCCAAAACGACATCACAATTCAACGGCACCATCTACCACAACAAATGTCAAAACAAATGACAACATGAACAATGCTATGCATTCTACAATGATAAATCATCGCCACCCGAAGGTTACCAAGTTCCCAAATGAGGTGCAATACCTTGAAAGTTCTTAGACAAGTTGGGCATGTATATGCACCAACTTGAGGGGGACTTTTGAATATTCAAAGATCTATGAACCGAGGTTTGCTTTCATTAGTCAATATTTGTACACAAATCCTAGAGACGTAGCTCACCCTATATGTGAACTACTTTATCATGTTGTGTTAATCTTCCCTATAAA
The DNA here is from genome assembly GCA_026214975.1 of Gentiana macrophylla. Classification (NCBI taxonomy): domain Eukaryota; kingdom Viridiplantae; phylum Streptophyta; class Magnoliopsida; order Gentianales; family Gentianaceae; genus Gentiana; species Gentiana macrophylla. Next base: position 86,390,224 of record CM047813.1, read on the forward strand.
TGCAATGTATCAGATCAATGAAATCAATAAGAAATATGAATTACTCTTTCCTATTCTAGTTTACACAAATGACACAATATGTGTCACAGACTTGTTAGGGTCAACAAGTTTAGATCCCTTCTTTTATCAAACCTATTGTCCAAGATCATGTCCCATCTCCCTCTTAACAGCTGTCACTACCAAACCAGACATCCTCTCTCTTCGTAGACCATAACAAGCTTTGCGTCTTGAAAGCAAACATGTGCAACCTCTTTCTACACAAATCTCTGATCTCAACCATGTCCGCCAAAGCTCTAGAAAAGTTCAACATGATCACAAACTCCAACCTTATCCAAACTCTAACACTCCTTCTAAACCATCTCCCCATTTTCCCAATCATCTCTCACTCTTAACTCAAGCACTCATTTTAAAGCACACCATCCTCTATCCTCAAACATCTCAACCCTCTAGCAAGTAAACATACCTTTAAGCACCTTAATTAAGACAAGATTCAACCCCTGAATGATAGTACTAATCAGGACCCAAATTTGGGTAAGAAAAAGAACTCTGTTGAAGTTGCGGAGGCTATCTAGCAAATTTCTACCAAAGAACTATGAATATCTTATGTTGGAGCTAGGGCAGGGCTTGGGCAACCTCAAGGTTGTTCCCGGTGCAATGAAGCGTGCCTGGTCAAAATCTCTCATTTTTTCTCATATTTCTCTCTGTAACTAAGTTTTCCTCTACTGCTATGAACCATGTCAGTCTAAATCTTGAATTTGCCTTTGGTTATCATGTAAGTTGTATCAAAACTAGAGGACTCTCTTTTTTGTGGAATGATACTACCTCTGGTCAATCTTATGTATCTTTTTTGAGGGGTCAATCTTATCTATCTAAAAATATTAAAACTCAAATATTCAAACTAACTTGACTCTAGCATAAAGAAAATCTTATTTTCAGTGACAAAATAAAGACTCAGAACTAGTTTTTTTTGGATCGACACAATTGTAGAATTACGACCGACATTTATATTAAATCATAATATAAAAGATAACGACCATAAAAAAAACACATAAAGGATGACCATTTTTAATACTGAAACCTACAAGGTGTGATCGGAAAGTCTTGGCAAAACATACCGTATTATACATTGGAAAAGTGAGTGACCATTTTTAATACTGAAACCTACAAGGTGTGATCGGAAAGTCTTGTCAAAACATACTGTATTCTACATTGGAAAAATAAGCGAAGAAAATAATTTGATTTGAAGTTAAGAAATAATGAGTTTAATAACATGAGATAATCGTTTTATATCAAACGAAAACGATAAACATAAGTAGTAACTCGTCATGTCTTAGAGTTTTAATTCATGATAATTGTTAACATACTCCCTAAATAAAGTTGACATATACAAAACATAAGGAAATCATCAACTTTGATATTATATTGAAAACGAACTCAACTATACATAAGACAATGGATCACAAGTTCACAACCTAGGTAATAATAAAAGATTGATAGATTTCTAACATGGTACAACTTCTAGGAAATTAAAGATTAATGGATTCCAATCAAATTGATTTCAAATTAAGTTGAGTCTCATTCCTAAACTACAATCTTTATTAGCAATTAACCATAACCCAAAAGGGTAAAAATGAATAACAACAACAACAAAAAAAAAAAAATCATAAAAAGAAATTCAATGGAGAAGGTTACCATGATCAAAACTTGCTGCAACAATCAAAAGAGAGGAGAGAGAATTAGCTATGCATGTGACTAAATGAGCTGAAGGCTCACTCAAAACAGCTAGCAGATGGTCCATCCATATGAATCTCCATTATTTCAAGAAAAAAAGCTGTAGCCCATTAATTTCATTTGGCTCAAATAAAAAAAAAAGGTGGTCCAATCCCAATTCTCACACTGTACCACCACATAGAAACAGAAATTTCAACCAAGACTTTTTTGCATGCAGTATTCCTTCCTTCAATCATTCATTTGCATCTTCCTCTTGTGCCCCCCTTCTGATATGATCCAATCCCTTTTTTTCTTCTTTTTCGAGCAATGTTACTACCGCAACGATTATATCATAACGAATAAACAAACACATTCTTTTACCCGTAACGTGCGTTTGTGTCGTTCGTTATCACAGAACCACGTTACGTTAATAGTATTTCTATTTCATACTTTTTATGTGCGATGTCCCTTTTCAAATTTGTTCGGTGGGCCCCAGACAACCTTTTTCTCTGACAGGTCACAAGATCTCTCCATCTTCATCTCCAAATCAGCTTTCAAACAAGATTTAAACCCTATAATAACATTGTCAAATGCATCTTGTAATAAGAGGTCTCATGCCATGTCTGACACCATCCCACTAGCCACAAAAGTGTACACAGTACTGATAATATACTCTCATAACTAGAATAATACTACATATGTTATAGCATGACGTGACAGTAGTTTCACGTCATGTTATAACACATGCAGTATACTAACTCGTGATTTTCTTGCAATGCACCAGATAAGACTAGGCCATTTTGCTGAAGGGCATCGCAAGAAAATCCCGAGTTAAACTACCATCATGACCTTCATTTTCTCTGCTTGATGTACTAAGATTTCTTTGTTGATGATGATGATGATGATCTCCACTTTGCAACATGCAGGATGAATTATTGCTAGCTGAGTTCGTTGTACAGTTCGAAATCAATGAATTCGAACCCATATTATCACCGCCGAACCACAACCCGTGATGATCGCCATGATTATTCAAATGCTGCATCTCATGGTTTCTTGAATTATTAAAGCTTCCTCCGAGAATCGATAACGGCGACGATTTAACTCATAAGCCCATTAAATCCATTAAACATTGTTGAAGTGTTGTTATTAGGGCTTCTAGTAGATTCCATTTGAGCTGCTTTTTGTAACAATGCAGTTGCTGACATTTGAGCTAATGATAATCCTCCATTAATAATCTCTTGATTATTATTATTATTGTAATTATTATTATACAATGATGAAGTAGTACTCATCATTGTATTATTATTATCTTCTTCTTTTAACACACGTGGTGAAAAAGATGAAGATGTTTGTTGACCTCGATCGAACCAATGGTTTTGCGACATCTGTACTAGTTCAGACATAGGACTTGTTGAACTTGTAGCCAAGAAATTACCACTTGAATTAATACCTGAATTTCCAAAGGGGTTAATATTTGCATTGTCTAACCATAATGGAAGCCTTGATCTTTTTTGCATGTCGAGATTGATCTGTCCGCCTCCGGTGCCCGGGTCGATTCCGGCGAGTTCTTGCCGGAAATGCGGGTTCGACATGGAGGAGGGCGGAGGAGGAAGGTTGAGACCATTGTTGAATAATAAGTCATTTCTGAAACTGAGGTGAGGTTGTGGGATTGAGGAAAATCTTTCACTTTCTCCAGCTAATGCATCACAGAAAGCTCTATGGGTGATGAAACTATCTTTTCTGTTACATTACATATACAAATAAATAAATCAAAATTAAAAATTCAGTTATAAATGTACAATTCTTGTGCATTAAATTCATTACTTTAGAGTTCCATTAATAATATCTGGGTACAAAATGAGACCTCGTACTACCAAATGCACTTCAAGATGTTGCAGTAAATTCAAGTACTTTTTAGATGATCATTTATTACTACCATTGTCTCAAAATAAAAAGTATCTTAAATTTTTTTTTTTTGAGGGGTAAGTATCTTAAATTTTAACTATAAATGTTTAGAATATCATTTTACTATCAATGTAATAGCCGTAAAACAATGGAAAATCGATAATAAATTGTTGGTAAGAGAAAGAAAAAAAAATATATATGATGCATTGATATTCTGAAATGAGTTGTATTATTAGACAAATACAAAAAACACAAAATGTGTTAAATGTTGCAGTAGCTAGTTTGTATTAAACTCTATGTAACATTCCGTTTAGAGTTTCATAGTTTGTTTTTATTTATCTGAAACAATTGTCAAAATCAATGTAATTTATGTATTCTTTATTAATCCCAAATGTAATAATAAATTAGGCAAGAATAAAAAACAATTATTATTTCCTTAAAAATATTCTGATCCAGTTAATTAATTGTGAGCATTTTTTTTAGGAATAAGGGTCCTAAAGGACACAATATGAAAGATGTCAGACAAAAAATACTATAAGAAAAGATTTTTGTCATAAATGACATTTCACTAGTGAAAGTGAAAGTGAATTACGTTGATTTTCAGCACAAAACCAACGTATTTCATTTTCAAATTTACTCTTTTTAACAAAAATCTTTTTTTAGTGTTTTAAAATCCCGACTTTTTTTTAACTGTGTCATAATTTACGATTAACTGTTTTTTTTTAACAACTGCTCCTGCAGTGAGAAAGGAACAAAGCTAGAATTGAAATAAGCAAGTCTTTTCCACCCGTGACCTTATAAGGTACTGTACATCATAAGGCCTATCATTATCACTCTAATTCTATTTCATTATCTTAATATTTTCACATTTTAATTTTTTTTTGAGGGTACAATTTAATTTGAGTTTTGTCATCATTTTATAAATGACAAATTATAAAAACTTTAAAATCAAGTTAAACATATGAATCAACTACATGCATCTTAGAATATCAATGGATTAAATCAATGGTTAAGAATATTATATTACCAAGCAAATGGATATGATATGATTATTTTTTATTATCTGTTACGTAACAGGAGTGTATCATATTCATTTATTATTGTTACAATGATTATACAGTAAAATTTCTGATAAAATTGAGAATTAATAAAGTAGAGAGTAATCAAATACCTGGAGAAGAGAGTTCCACAGTCACATTTATACTCTCTAGTACCACAGATCTTACTATGAGCTTTCCAATCAGATTGAACTGCATATTTCTTAGAACATTTCTCACATTTCCATTTCTTCTCACCATGTTTTCTGCTAAAATGCTTCTTAATACCCGTTAGATCTCCGAGTGCTTTCGAAGGGTCGTGATGAACACATGTTTTTTCAGGACATATGTACACTTTCTTCTTCACTTCTTCATTTGTTCTCTTCTTTAACTTCCATGGTAAATTATGCCCTCTTCTATGTAACTGCAGGTTTTGATCTCTTTGAAAACCCTTGTTGCAGATTTCGCATAGGAATCGATTCGTCGCCATTAGTGACTTTGGTGATAGAGCTATCACTATTGCTTCTGGATCTACCAAAATGATTGTATAAACTTCAATTTATCAAGAAAATGTAAGGACTTATCTTTAACCAACGTTACGAAACGCTGGTTAAAGATAAAGGCCTAACCTGAAACCTTTCAGATTCGCCTGTTTAAGGTCCAGGTAACAAGAAATTCAATGGTATATATAATCGATGTATTAATTAATTTAATGGTGATAGAGCTATCAATATTGCTTCTAGATCTACCACAATGAAAATATACTTAAATTTATCATTTAAAACACTATATCTATGTAAATATAAGGCCTTGTCTTTAACCAGTTTTTGGTTTTAAGGCAAGGCCTAACCTGAAACCTTCCAGATTCGTCTGTTAAAGGTTTCAGGTAGTAGGGAATTGATAAATACATTCAAGTCATTCATATATCACACTCCTACTCTATGAAACAGAGTAAAATGGTTATACAACAACCAGATAACCAGATCGTTATATCAAGTGGATGAATATGATATCAGACTCTTATGTACCGTATGAAAAAGAATAAAAATGATTACATCATGTTCATCGATTCGATACGAGAACTTAAAAGGAATGCTTACCAGGATTGCCAGGAAGATTTCTTTTCCTTTTAGTAGGGTTGGAGCTAGGGTTTGAAGACAACAAACTCTGATCATTGATTAGATCAGAATTATTGGGATCTTGAATAAATCCTCTCATTGAAGAAAAGCCATCATAAGACATCACCTTTTTTTTCTTTTCCTTTTTCAAAACTGATTACTTGCAGTTTAGCTTTATTTATATATATATATATATATATATAGCAAAAGTTGCTAGCTAGCTAAAAGAAAAGCTGAGAGAAAACCAAAACAGAAAAAACAAATGGACTTTTGCTGAAAATAGCTAAATCAAAACTTTCGCACAGCAAGATTTTGGAAAAGCAAGAAAAAGAAATCAGTTAGTACATAATATTTAATTTAATTTTTTGTTTTTTCAGAAAAATGGTTTGCTCAAAATCGATCTTTAGCAGAAAAAAGACATAAACCATGAAAGATAATAATGGCTGCTTAAATAAGAGAATATTTTCTTACTTTGTTTTTATGTATTTATCGTATCTTACACGGCTGCTTTCTAGGTCGGTCAGCCATAGACGACTCAGAGTGGACCATTTTTTCCCCCTTTTTTTCTCTCTCTTCCCCATCACGAGAATATATAAGAGATATTATTATGTTATGTGCATCATAAATTTTATGTTGGTTCTGGTGTAAATTCTAGTTGGTACATTAAAATTAATAGGAATTCAATATTTTAAAATGGACACCTACCTGTAAAAACTTTCCATCAATGTATCCCTTTCAAAATACTGACTTGGTGGTCCAAAACTTGCATGTGGACTACCCTAAAATTTCACTATGTACATAGGCATATCAACATCTATATGGTCAATTATTTTGGAATAGTACTAGGGGTAAGAATTTCTAGTAAATGACATTGTCACAGCAAGCATCTATGGTGCAATACTTGTTAGGGGAAGTTAATCATGTTGTCTAATAATCATAACAAGAAATCCGAACATTTAAAAACACATGAAAATGTATATATGACCCGAAAAATAACAAGAATAGGCTATAGACTGAGACGAGTGTCACTATGTCTTTATATAAGAAGTTTTTGTGGAGGCAGTGTACTTATGGTTCTCGCAATCGTCTTTCAAATTATAACACCCATTATCTCTTGTCCAAAGCGGTATTTCAATTGAACATATATGGCAAACCAATCATGTTTTGCAACAGTCTTGATCTCCTGCGGAAGTATTTAAGATGGTAATTCAACATGGTATCAAATCGGGAGGTCATGGGATCAGTCATTGCTGTCAACATTGCTTCCCCATTTCTCCAATGTGCAGGTGTTGGACCTCTTTGTTTATTACGATATATTACGATTATGTAAAATATTGATTTAGTAAGGGTAGTTTTGGTATATTGCGTAATGTAGAAGCCCTACTAGTGACTATAAATATTGTACTCATTGATTGATTAAAGGGATACGAAATAATTTGACCGAAATTTGTCACAGATCGCCAGGAGTTGAAAAAAAAAATCGCGCTTTTTTAACTCAAGAATTTGAAACTTTCAGGCCACGATCGGATAGAGAAACGGACTCCGATCGTGACAAAATTTGGAGGGTTTGTTGGAAATTTTGTCTTCTACAATCTGAATGGTGAAATTATTGATTGAACGGTTCAATTTTTCTGAAATTGCCCGCGACCGAACTGCTGTTAATTGTTGCATCAGAAGTTTTCCGGCAACGATCAGACATTGAAACGGGCTCCGATCGTGATTTAAATTTTGAGGGCGTGTTCATCTCTTTATTTTGTACAATCTGAACGGTTGAAATTGTTTCTGGACGGTTCAATATCTCAGAATAAACCCGAGACCAAACTGCTGTGTTTTGGTGTTTTTTTTTGTGAGATCGACGTCTAGGGTTTCTATGTTGGTGAAAAGATGCCTGTTATGAATGCGAAGATCGATACTTCTGAGAAATTAGGTCTTTTCAATGTCAGCCCAGCCCAATGGAAAAGTATCGTTGATTTGCTTAAACCGAAAGATCGACTATCAGCTCAGTCTGCGTGGATTGTTGACACAGGAGCGAGACATCATGTGACTGGTTGTTTTAAGTCCCTCGTTGATCCACGACCAATTGTTCAGTGCTCGATTGGGTTACCCGATGGGAGTTCATCGGTGGCGACTCATGAATGGAGTGTTATTTTGCCCGAAATTTATGCTTAAAATATGTCTTATACGTGCAAAAATGAATTGCAACTTGCTTTCGTTACCCAATTACAAGATGATAATGATTGTGTATTGCAACTTACGGGGAAATTATGTGTTATGCAGGATCGAAGTGACGAGGACGCTGATTGGACTGGCAGAGCGTGTGGATGGACTTTTTCTGTTCTTGGGCATTCCAGAGGTTCGGGTTTTGGCTATTGATGATGGAAAATCTCTGATTTATGGCACCGACGTTTGACACCTATCGGGAAAGGTCCTTCGCACGTTCTTAATATTTCTATTTCCAAAAGTTTACATCTGAGATGGATGTGATATCCGCCGAGCTAAGCAGCCTCGTGAACCTTTTCCTTAGTGAGAATAAAGCTAGTCGTGTTTTTGAGTTGGTATATTGTGATTTATGGGGGCCATATAGTGTACCCTCGACATGTGGTGCGACGTATTTTTTGACTATTGTTGATGACTATTCTCGTTCGGTTTGGATTTATTTATTATTGAATAAAATAGAAGTCGAATCTGCTTTCTTGAATTTCATTGCTTTAGTTTCTCGTCAGTTCGAGGTTACCATTAAACGGGTTCGTAGTGATAATTGGAACAGAATTAGACCTTTGCTTACTTATTTTTGTAAAGAAGGTATCATCTTTGAAACGTCTTGTGTTAATACTCCTCAACAGAATGGTCGGGTAGAACGGAAACATCAACACATTCTTGATGTAGCACGTGCATTACGGTTTGATGGACATTTGCTGCTTAAGTTTTGGGGGGAATGTGTTATGGCTTCGGCTTATATAATTAACCGAACACCGTCTAGTGTTTTGAATTTTAAGACGTCTTATGAGACTCTTTTTGGGAAAAAACCGGACCTCTCAATGCTTCGAATTTTAGGATGTTTATGTTATGCCCACGACCATCGTCACACTCATAAATTTGCTAGCCAGAGTCGTAAGTGTGTTTTCCTTGGTTACCTGTTCGCGAAGAAGGGATGGACCTTGTATGACCTAGATACGGAGGAGATCTTTGTTTCTAGGGATGTTAAATTTTTTGAACATGTGTTCCTTTTTCCCAACCGACAGATAGTGAAGCCTCTGTAGTTCCTTACCATTTGTTTGACGATGTTGGCATAGTAGATCAGGGGTTCGATGCCTCTCCTAGCGGGGATCCACCCTTGCCGGATCCTCCGGTTGAGGGGGGGACGGACTTGGCAGTTGACACAGGTGATACATGGGGTAATATAGTGCCTTCACCACAACCGCGACATCCAGGTGATGGTACTGAAGAGTTGGGTAGGGGTAGACGGCAGAAGATTCCGAATTTGCGCTTCCAAGATTTTGTGACGCATACATTGATTGATCAGAAAAGTCTCATTCCACGCTCTTCCGGTCCGTCAGTTCCCTCAGGTACTCCATATCCTCTTATGCATTATATTAATTATGATAAGTTTTCTGATGAACATCGCAAGTATTATGCAGCTATTACAGTGGGTAATCCTCCTAAATCTTTTAAGGAGGCTATGAAACATGAAGGGTGGCGTAAGGCCATGCCAGAAGAAATTCAAGGTACTTGAAGATCAAGGTACTTGGATTTTGCAACCCCTTCCCCCCGGGAAAAAGGCATTAGGGAGTAAGTGGGTGTATACAGAGAAATATGACGAGCACGGCATCCTACAACGTCTTAAAGCCCGGTTAGTGGCTTTTGGGCATCACCAAGAAGAATGTATTGGTTATACAGAGACTTTCGCCCTGTGGTGAAATGGTTATGGTTCGAGACCATTCTCGTTGTCGCAGCGGTGAAATGGTGGGACATTCATCGATGGACGTTCATTTGGAAAGAAATACCAAAGACAATTTATGTAATTGTTTTTAGAATTAATACATGACAAATTTATTCTCATCTTATAACTTGTTTCGTGCTTGTAAGTAATACACTACTGAAAATGCCAAGTCGTATCATATGTAGCCATATAACTTAGTGTATGTCACACATAAGGATTAAGTTTATGGTGATACACTTGAAATGTTAATCCGTGGTGAAGTTAATCAAAGTATGGGGTCTATTGATTAAACCACCATTAATGCGCCCAGAACACTTTATGGTGTGACCGTCTTATCCGGACCGTCGACATTGGTTGTCTAAGTGGGGCATTTATATATGACGTAGTCATATAGGACTGGACCGATTTAATCTGAGTTTCTCATATAATTCCGTGATTGAGAAATCTTATTAAATCACAAGATGATCATATATGGATTAACCTTAATCCTGAAGTGATTACAGACTCCTGCTTGTTTCAGGATAGAGTTTGATGTGTTCGTTAAGTATTGCTAAGAGGCGTAGTCCGAATCACTTTCACGTTGGTACTATTCTGGAATGAGTGAGAAGTGTGTGTCTCACAGATATGGAATCCATTCCTTCATGCGGGAAGTAGAAAGACAATCCCCTTATTTGTTAATCCTAGAAACTGATTGATCCCGGGAGTTCGTATTGGTTATGAACTAATTGATCACTAGTGGGTTAATGGTAAATAAGGACAAGATGTAATGAAGAAGGTTTACGGAAATATTCCCGCTTCATTACGGATAGTCTATGGAGGGTTAGTTTATATGTAATGATTATATCAATGGATACTTATCGACTCGACTCGACGTTTTGAGAATAAGTTATTTCTATAATCGATAGAGTTCAGTTTCGGATTTATGGTGGCGTAATTCCGGAATTAATAAGTTGAGTAGAAATATTTCATTCAATGAATATTTTATTTAATTTATTGTCAGAATTTACTCGTTATAGGTCAGTAATTAAGGGTTGACTCAGAATACGCGCGAGTGTTTTCTTTTATGGAACTCGAAAAAAATTAAATAGTTGGTCTATTTAATAAATATGAAATATTATTTATTTGGTAAATAATATGTAAAATAGAAAATATATTTTCTATTCAATTGATGATGTAAATGGCACCACTTTTGTGGATAAATCAGGAGAAGAAATTTTCCTAGATTATGTCACTTGTGTGTAATTAATTAATTATCTATTTGTTGGATAATTAATGGAAAAATAAGAGATTGATTTTTTGGAAATTATCTCTTATCTTTTGACAAATATCTTTTCTTTGTGGGAATAGGTAATTGTGGTGTGAAAATGCTAACTCTCTTGACTAGTTATTTTCCTATATAAATAGAGGTCCTCCTTGCACAATATACACAACATAATTTCGCCACTTACAAATTAAAAGAAAGAAAAATTAGTTTCTTGCCTTAGTCATTAAGAGAAGAAAAACCTAGGGTTTTTCTTGTGCATATTCGAGGAGGTTCTACGGCGAGGATCAACGTCCACCAGTCGTCGCTTGGAGATACAATCCGGAAGATCACGGCTTCTCCCTTTGGTCGACTGCTTTACTCATCCTCTTTTAAAGGGTAAATCTTCAACCTTCTTATAGTTATATTAATTATTTATGTGAATCAAATCGTGGTAAAATCGCATGCGAATTTATTCGTAAGCCTTTGTGCATGATCGAGCGTCTCGCTCAGTGCCGTGAATCAGATCTGACAATCCAATTATGGATCGGATCAGGATCCGGGTTTCTGTATATCCAGAACGTCCATAATGCATTTTTGCATGGGGACTTGGACGAGGAGATCTATATGAAGATTCCTCCGGATTTGAGAGTTCGGGTCCAATTTGGTTTGCAAGACGCGCAAATCGTTGTATGGGTTGAAACAGGCACCATGGTGTTGGTTTGCGAAGCTTGCCTCCGCTTTGCAAAAATATGGATTTCGTCAGTCGTACTCTGACTATTCGTTGTTTACTTTGACTCGTGACGGGATTCAGCTTGTGGTGCTTGTTTATGTTGACGATATGATCATTGCAGGCAATGACAAAGTGACGATGACGGTTTTTAAATCTTATTTGGGCAAGTGTTTTAAAATGAAGGATCTCGGGGCTCTCAAATATTTTCTTGGCATCGAGGTTGCGAGGAATGTAGATGGGATTTTCTTTGAATCAACGGAAATATGCATTGGATATTATACATGAGGCCGGGTTACTTGGGAGCAAACCAACTGACTTTCCCATCGAGCAGAATCATAAGCTGGCACTAGCTACCGGACCTCTGTTGGATGATCCGACGTCGTAGCGACGTCTTATTGGATGGCTTATCTATCTCGGGGTCACTCGACCCGATCTGTCATATTCTGTTCACGTCTTGTCACGATTTACGCAGCCCCCGATTGAGCATTGGGAGGCCGCTTTACGACTAATCCGCTTATTTGAAGAAATTTCTGGCCAGGGTATTTTTGTCGCATGCTTTCCGATCGCTCTCTTCTTACAGAGGTTGGTGTGACTCTAACTCGGGGTGGTTGAAGCGAGCATTACCGACTTGGGGTTCGGCACCCTCCCGGCATTCGACTTTTCTGTGACATTCGACCGCTTCATATATTGCTCAGGACCCAGTTTTCCATGAACGTATGAAGCATATCGAAGTTGACTGTCACTTCGTACGTGACGCCATTACTAATGGCTTGATTCTTCCTTCATATGTTCCTACGAAACATCAATTGGCGGACATTTTTACCAAGGCATTGGGACGACAACAATTCGAGTTTTATTACGCAAGTCAGGCGTTCGAGATCTTCACGCCCCACTCGGGGGGCATTACGATATATTACGATTATGGAAAATATTGATTTAGTAATAGTAGTTTTGGTATATTGCATAACGTAAGCCCTACTTGGTGATTATAAATATTATCTTATTGATTGATTAAAGGGATACAAAATACTTTGACCGAAATTTGTCGATGTTGACTTTGTATGCCACTTAAATGTCTTTGACGCCATATCGCCGAGCCATTATAAGCCACGCTGAGGGCTTTATACGCTTTTACGTGCCATGTTACTGAGCTTATTATAGACCACACTTGAGGTAACGTGTTTAAAATGTTAGTTATCTACATCTTCATCGACTTATTGTTGAAGTATTGACCCCTTTTGTTGGCCTTGTGCGCCATTTATACGCGCTTTGTGTTTCATGTTGTCGGACTTGCTATAAACCCACACTTGAGTGGGCGTGTTGAAATGTTTAAAATGTTAATTATCTATCTCAGATCGCCTTAAATTTTTGGAGAGATGTCATTCAACCGAGGCGGCTCCAAGTTGGGAGATTTGGGTCATTTGGCCCCCTAAAATAAAAAAGAAGAAAATTTTCTATGTATATTTTATACTATTTGAAATTTTTATGACTAATACATACTAAGCGATCCGCTAATTTTTAAAATATTGACCTTGTGACCGTAATCATACTTGAATTTGTAAAATTAACGCTTATAAGTTTCAGAATATAATGTATTACTATCGATCTCCGACCCGTATCCGATAATTCCTGGAGCCGCCTCTGCGTTCAACACCTCATGTCCAAGTTGTAATCTCTTCTTGACTCGTTCATGTTGCTTTAATCTATATATAGGGGAGGAGTACTCATTCGTTTCTAGTTGCATGTAACCTTTAACCTAAACGATAGTTCGAACTGATGAAAACCATTTCTATTTTCTATTTATTTATTAATTTCTCATCCATTTTCTCCAACGATACTTGTATTATGAATTATTATATCTGTTCTACGAACAAAAACATGATTACACGCTATTTTTTATTTTTTTTTATTTTAATGTTAATTAAAACCCACATCCTTAATTATTTATTGTTAAACTTTTTAGTTTTAGTACTATGGATAAGTCCTAAGTCATTTATATTAGTTGCACTGATTAGATGTATAATTTAAGCTAAACTTTTATTTAGGCTTTATAAAAGCTTTTTGTTTTTGTTTTTGTATCGTGGATGTATGTTACGTATTGAACCAACAATAAGATTTTAGTTAGAGGTTTTGTTTTGTTTTGTTTTTCTTGGGAATTTTTTGACACAGCCAAGACAATGCAATGTAATTTAAAGAATAACTGTATGTCGTTAGGAAATAAAATACTCTGATTTTATTAGGTCGAAGTTCAACCTTTTGAGAAAATGCTTTGATAATACCAATAGCAACAACTAGGATTATACCTACATTAAAATAATAATGCTAAAAGGATACAATTAATAGCTTTTTGATCTAACTTTTACAAGATACAAATTTCTTTTTGGCATCTATCACTAGGGTTAATATATTCTTGCATGATATGTTATTACTTGAAAGTTTCAAGAGTGAAATTAGAATTTGGAATTTACTTTCACGGTTCTTCGTATATACTACCTCCGTCTCGAAATATAAATCCGTTTAGTATTTTGAATTTGTCTCAAAACATAAGTCTATTTAAATAATCAATAAAACATTTATTACATTTTTTTCATTTTACTTCTCATTTATTATATACCCATGATTTTTCATTACATCGTTGCATTAATAACTGGCCAAACGTTATTTTAGTATTTTTGTTAAAATTAACGACACATAATTAATTTAACTAAATTTTTTAAATTATGAAAAACCTCAAACGTATTTACATTTAGGACGAATGTATGTAGTATATCCTCTTTGGGTGGTAAATTGACAACACAAATATTCTGTGGACCATATTTTGCTTGTTCTCATGTGAATTTACGACATATTTCCCCAGATTTGGATTGATTGGATTAATAATGCAACAGTAAAGATTCCAATGTTGGAAATGTTCAAAAAAAAAATAGTTATCAATCATCGTTTTTTTTTACTATTATTATTTTATAAAATATTTTATTATACTTATGCTGTTGTTATGTAACATATGTAATTATAGTTTTCACATTAAATTAGTTGAGCAACTAGCTCATCACAGCGAGTTAGCCACGCCTGCGCTACCTGAGTGCCTCCAGGTAGGAGGCCAGGTTCTATTCCCCATAAAGTAAATAAGGCGTTTAGTAGCCATTCGTCTAAAATAAAAAAAAAAAAAAAAATTAAATTAGTTTTTTTTTTATAGCAAAAGAATAGTTTTTTTTTTTTCCTTCGTCAACTAGGTAATAATTTTTTTTTTTTTTTCCACTGTGATGAAAGCTTTTTTTTTATTAATCTATGTGGGAGAATCGAATCAGGAATTAAATCTCACTGAGAATTTGGATAGAATCTTAAATGACAACTACTAAGTATATGGGACCTTGCCCCAACTAAGTAATAATAAGGCAGAAGAATAGTTAGTTACGGCACATCTCAAATAATTTGTTAGGAAAATTATATAAACAAAAAAATAAAAATAAAAATTAATAATAAAAAATAGGGACACGGCGCCAGGGCGGACCCAAGAAACCAGTGATAGTGAGGGCATGTATATACTCTTTCTTCAAATATCATTTTTAGTGTTAATAAATTGTCAATCAATTTTTTAACGGAAAGAGTAGCACAACTATATAACTCATGCACAACTTATAAGATTTTGCCTGTATTTTAAATTAACAATCATCTTTTACTATAATAGTACTATTTTTATTTCAAAATATAAGTCATTATATATCTTTTTTATTGTCTCAAATTATAAGTCGTTCTATATTACCAATAAATTATTTATTACTATTTTCTCTATCTTACCTCTAATTTATTAACTACTTTCAACTACTTTTCAATACTTTATAACTATTTCATTAATGATAGTTAAAGGATATTTTAGATATTTCTACTTGAAATTTATGTGATTCAACCAATTTTGTTAACGTGCTAAAACATCTAAAACGACCTATATTTTAAGGCGGATGTCGTATAGATAAGATAAATGTTTGAAGGGGAAAGTGCGATTCCTTTACGGCCACTCATTCATCAATAACAATGAGTATTTTGACTTTTAACACAAACCCCATCACCCTACGTTTCACACGGCTCCTGGTATTTTCAGGGCAATAATGTTAAAGTGTCCACGTCGAGAGCTTGTTGTTTTACCCACTATATTAAGAGATTTAATTTCATCTCATAATCTGCGCAGGATGAGGCACTCTTCTTATATAGCAGCGCAGATTTTCTACATGATATCGGCCCATCATTTATTCGCAAGTGTTCAGGCCTATTTGTTGACATTGTGTGCGCCGCCCACACTCGAGAGGCGTGTTAAAGTGTCACGTTGGGAATTGTTATTGCTTCACCCACCATATTAAGAGATCGATTTTCCTCACCTCATAACCTGCGGTTTTGGGGACGCCTTCCTCTTATATGGGTTTGGACCAAGATTTTCTACAATAATCCGTAGAGAAACTTGAAAAAATATGTTTAAAAGTTAGTTATTTATATGATACGCCCAAAATAATAACATTGAAAAATACGCCTAAAAAGAATTGTAGCGATTACGTAGAAAATCTGGCAGAATAATACGCAACTAAACGCTTTGCATATATTTTCTAAATACTATTATTTTCGGCGATATCAAACAAATAATTAACTTTTAAACCTATTTTCTCAAGTTTCCCTAATCTGAGTGCCAGGGCATCAATAAGTTATTTACTCCTCATTGCCATAAATACCCTTGATTGGTTTAAAAAATATCACCGTACAATCTCTGACCTTCCGTTGAACCCACTTTCCACAGGTGACCTCCTCCATTTCCCCCCTACCCTCCCTAGCAGCTCGATCAATCTTCTCCTATATATTTCACTTTATTTTAAGACTCATTTAAGAAGTTAATTAAGATAATGATCGAATTGCTACATGATAATAATTTTTCATCTTCTTAATAACAATGGCAGAAACACTTACAACATATAGAGTCTGTTTTTCATTTTTGTAACGATAAAAATCGGTACAACATATTTATTCAAGTTTTTCCCAAACAACTACTTTTCGAACATATTTATTCAAGTTTCCCTTGAAACTAAGGAAATAGGTATCTATGGATTGATTTGGAACAAAAATTAGCATGGACAAAACGGGGGTGGTAGAAGGGTCCCATGAAAGAAGGACAATGCTGGTGGGGAAGAAAAATGGGTAGGGAAAAGATGAGGAAGATGCTTGTGAAGCGACAATTTTGCCCTTGGTTGAAAATTAAAATATTGTTAAAACTCAATAAAGGGTGTAAATGGAGCAAAATTAAAAGTTTTGGGTGGTAAATTGAACAATAAATGGTTTGAGGGTGTACATTACTCATATAATATAGTTCAGGGGTGTAAATCGATCAAATAATAGTTTAAGGTTGTAAATTTTACGTAAAGAATAGTCTGAGGGTGTTTTTTTTTATGTCCCCACGATTTGAAAAAAAAAAACACTACTATACATCGCAAAAGAAAAATAAAATAATGGGTCAGAAGCCCGAAGGACAAGATAAGATACAAAACGGTTGAGAAGGATAAAATGTAGTAACACATGTAGTAACTGTCATTCTCACCAATTTTAGATTAAAACTGTCATTTGCAACCTTTAACCTTAAAAAAAATCTCGACTATAATGTTTTTACAAAATTAATGATATAGACGATATATACATTATAATGTAAATATGTATGACTACACATATAGACCAATAGCTACAATGAAACTGATTAATCGATACAAGTCTTATTTATTAGCTCTCTCAAAACAAAAACAAAAAAAGTCATATTTATCAGCAAATACTCCTCCGCATCTATTTATCAAGAATCACAAAATTCATACATAAATTTATTGAATGAATCTGCAAATGACTTTTAATTCAAGATTAGTTGTTATTTAAATGCATCTGCACTTGGAATTTTCGACAACCGCTTGAGATAATTGCATGCGGAGGGAATAATAATATTGGTATATAATTATATAATATTATTATATTATATCTCTATTGTTTAAGATATATTTAAAGTGTTAAAAAAATATGTGTACATGTTTTATGGTACAAAAAGAGTGTACAAAGTTTTGTTAGTTTTTTTTCTCTGACCCATGCAATGCACATGTGCACTTGATATGTAGTTGCTACCCGTGACCTAAACAAATTTGTAATCCACAAAAGATTCAGTACGTACCCTTAACAATTAGCTTGGGTCACCCACCCCATCCCCACACCACAATAAAATCCATTGTGTTCATCACACTTTTAATTGTGATATTTAAAAATGAGTATTGTTATTAAGCAAAGACAATCAATCTATTTTATTTTTATTAGATGATTACAATTAATGAAATTCGACATATCCGAAGTAAAATTATGTACAAATTTCGACATATGTAAAGTCGTGATTTTTTTTTTTAAGTGTGTTAGGGTAGATCGAATGTGGCCATTAAAAAATGAACGTAAAAAAGTCGATACCACATATATTCACTTTAACATAAAACTAGACGTTCAACAATTTGAAAGTTGAACCTAAATTCAACCATCAAAAAGTCGAATGTTGAACTAAATGTTTTTGTTATAGGTTTGACCTTACTTAGGTAGAACCACAATTTCCTTTGATTTTTTGAGTGAAATGAAACCACGAGCCTCCACACATTGCAATGGATGATGGGTTTATGTTAATTATAACATGTTTTGGCATGTAAAACCATGCTTTGTGATGAAAAAACACACATGCACAAAAGAAAAAACGTAGAAGTACAACTCTTTGAAAGTCGAACATTATTTTCACCCATTGATTTTATTGTGGTCCAGCCTCACTATGTTATCACACAATTCACCAATCACAAATTTTAATATGAGTGGTTTTTTCCTCTAAACATGTGGTTCAACTCTTAAAAAGTTGAATAAAAGAGAAGATGAGGGGGTGGGGGGAACTGGGTAGATGGGTGGGGGAGAGGTGGTTGTGTTTGTAATTTTACTTTCTAAGATCTATGTGTGATAAAAGAAATATGCGCAAAGTAAAAAAGAATATGGAATTTGAAATATGTTACATAACATGTATGATGTCTAAATTAAGTAGAAACATGCGAAACAATGATAACTACCCCGATGCTTATATAGATTACCATTATATAAAGAAAAGTGTCCATGGTATATTTATTGTGGTCTGGGGCGGGCCGACACTCACTAGGGTTGGGGGCAATGAGGTTTGGAAAAAACAAGTTTTATAGTAAAATGATATAGTAATGTCGATAAGAAATGTAAAACAGTACTAATATCTCCATTGAATTTTCGAATATGCTCTGATATTTTATTGAGAAAATTTTCAGAAACCGTCACCGACTACGGCGTTTTTAACCAACTCCATGTTTAATTCCTTAAGCCATCATTTTGTGTGTGCGTGTAATAGTGTAGGTGACATATGTCATCAATTATTAGATTCATTTCAACTATATATAGAGAAATATATAATTATAAAAATGCAATAACTATAATATGAGTCAAGTTGTATTATTATATAAGAACAACGTAACCACTTGGTATATGTAGGTCTATAAGATAATGAAAGGGCAGATTTGTTGAGTTCAACCACTTTTGGATTTAAGCTGTCAGATTTATCAATTTGTAATTGAAATATTGTTTTTATTTAATTCCTCTTTGTCTTGAAAAGAATAAAGTCAGAATTTCACATTCACCTAACGAAATATTCTGGGAATGTAAAATAAACCCCAACTCGAATTATTCCATGACAAAAATTCCTTTGTTAAAATACACTTAAATATGTGTGCAATTTCACTCTTTTTCTTGTAATAGATTGTTTTTCTTTGCGTAATAAACGGAAATGTTATGTTATTTATATGTATATCAGAACCTATTATGATTAATTTATATCATGATCAATGATTTTTATATCATTATCGATGATGTATAAATAAGTGTTTTATTCGTTGTGACCACAAGCAAGTTATGAGAATAGAATCACTCAACATGAAAATCCGACGTGCCGGTTGATTTGCGAAATTATCTCATTTATTGATCTAAATATATAATCTGTCCCAAAATAAGTCTATCTAGACTTTTCACATGGGTTAAGAAATTAGTTAAATGTCATTAATTTTAATGTTAAAAGTCTAGAATATACTCTTTGACTCTCATTAATGTAAGAGTTGTAAAGTAGTGAAACATATGCGAATTTATAATAAATTAGGAATAAAAACAAGAAAAATGTAATAAATATTTTATTGGTATTTTAAATGGATTTATATTATGAAAAATCCAAAAAATTGT
Source organism: Gentiana macrophylla (assembly GCA_026214975.1). NCBI lineage: Eukaryota > Viridiplantae > Streptophyta > Magnoliopsida > Gentianales > Gentianaceae > Gentiana > Gentiana macrophylla. The sequence goes on from CM047813.1 coordinate 86,410,190, forward strand.
ACGGACTTATATTTTAGGACCGGGTAGTATACTATATCATTAAGCGCAGGAGATCTTTGCGATCACGGCCAAAGATCGAAAAAGACAATCAGTATTATAAGTTTCATAATACATTAATTTTAAATATCCAAGTATATATACGCCAATTGAAGTCGATATTTAAAAATTTTAGTAGAGGCCGCTTAAGTGTAGTAATATATTAAATTTTCAATTAGTGTTAAAAATACATATAAAAAAAATTTATTTTTATATTTTTGGGGGTCAGTTGACCCTTTTATTACCGCTTGGCGCCGCCCCTATATACACATCTCTTTTTTTTGATAATTATATACACAACTTGTATGATCACCATATTGAAGAATCTTTTTGTCTGTATAAAGTCTAAAAATAATAATTAAATATTCCATTTTCTCTTATATAAGAAAGATATAAAAATAAAAATATTACCCATCTTCATGCAATATCTATAACAGCAATGTATAATTTGTTTGATATACGACCTTAAATTAAGTTATTTTTTTCTTCTTTTTTCTCGCAATTTACAACCTCAGACTACTTATCAATTACAACTCTAAGCTCACTATAAGAGAAACACTCTTTTACTACACTAGTTTTTACCCACACTAAAAAAATTATTTCTATATATTTACTTTAGCTACAGTAGCGTTGCAAATTAGTCTAACTAAGTATGTATTAGCCACATATTTTTTTGTGTGTGGCAAAAGTTAATGTAGTAAAAAAGTGTTTTTCTTGTAGTGGCTATTGATTTAATTTAATTGATTTACGACCGTAAACTATTAATTGATCGATTTACCACATTAAACTATTACTACATCCGTCCCAAAATGTAAGTCCATTTGAGTTTTTTCACACATATTAAGAAAGTTAGTTTAATTTGTTATTTTTCACTAATATTGAATAAAAAGACTAAAATGACATTTCATTGGTACTAATGCAAAGTAGTAAAACTGGTTGAATATATAATAAATGAGGAGTAGAAGTAGAAAAATGTAATAAATGCTTTATTTGATTTCTAGATGGACTTACATTTTGGGACAAAACTAAAATGCTAAATTGATTTATATTTTGAGACGGATGTAATATTTCGCTGAAAACAAATGAGCAAATTTATTATATCAACTTTGATTTGGATTAATTTAGTTTTAATTTTAACGCTTTTTGAAGAACGCTGAACTTTAGCTCATGAATAAGAGCCGAGGGTTGAAAATTAATTAAGTAAAATCATCGTATAAAATAGTAATTCAAAGAAATAATAGTTTAAAAATGTAGCTCATCAATACTATTACACCATGAATAAACTCATTAAAACATCAAATCATGAAATTGTTGAATTAAAATTGTTGTGAGGATAAAGTTACTCTAATTATAATAATATTATATAACGAATAACATAAGTAGGACGGCATCCAATGGTTTCAGGTTTGTTAGGCAAAAGTACCCACCATATTTGTAGAACATGTGGATACTACATGTAGTGTCTCGACCGACAAAAAATTAATACTGAAGCACATATGACATCCCAATACATTAAATAAAATAAATAAATACTATCTCCCTCTCCCACGTAGTACCCACATGTTCTACACGTAGAATTGGATGAAATCGAATTTGAAGGATCAAGATTATGTGTCTGATTCTTACTATAAGTGTCCATCTAATGCTCTTTTCTCCATGGCATTGTGAGGTATATGGAAAGATAGAAATAATGTCATTTTTAACATAACTCTTACTAATCCCGCTCATATCTGTAAACAAATTGTCTTTCTGGCTAATGAATTTGTTATTAATGCGTAGAATTCTTCAACAGCCCCTTCCAACAAGACCATTAAATGGGTTGGTTGGCAAGCCCCTCCTCAGGGTTGGATGAAACTTAATACAGATGCTAGTCGTTTTGTTGCTTCGGGTCACTCAGCTTTGGGTGGTGTTGCTAGAGACCATGAGGGTAAGTGGCTATGTGGTTTCTATGGAAATTCTAACAACTCTCAATTTTTTTGTGTGCAGAGCTTAAAGCTATTCGGGAAGGGCTCAAGTTGGCTTGGGATAAGGGACATTGAATTGTCATCATTGAATCAGACTCGTTGTCAGCTGTCACATGCATCTTACAAGAGGAAGAGTGGGAGGCGAGAGAAGGCTTGCTCATTGAAGACTGTAGAAGGTTTCTAAAGAGGGACTGGAGATGTATTATCCAGCATACCCTCAGAGAAGGAAACCGTGTTGCAGATCGTCTTGCCGGTTTAGGGCAATCCATTGAAGAAAATCTCATTGTTTTGAATGATCCCCTGACTGTATTTGTACTCTTTTAGTAGATGATATTAATGGCGTTCTTTTGCCTAGACTTTAGTTTTGTTTTTGGGGGCTCTAGCCCCCGTTTTGTACACACACAAAAAAGAGAGACTAAAGTATATGATTTTAAGGGTGGGTCTGTTTCTTTACAGGCTAGTGTCTATTTTTTGGGCCCAATGAGCTCACACTTCCCACCAGATATTGGGCTTTTTCCCTTTTCTATATGATGATGAATATAATATAAGGGGTGTTATATTATGGGCGAAACTAATTGAAGTTAGGGCACGTGGCTCAAACAAAATGTATGCGGAATAAGAGCATTCGTATCAGTGTCACTTCACAGATTCTCTATTTAACATATTCAAACACCATTTTTCGTCTATTTTATAGAATCTCTACCCGATGTCCACTGCATCAGTGTATCTAGTATATATAATGCATACAATATTAAAATAACTATAAACCATACCAAATAGACATATGCTCATATATACATACATATTGAAATAAATTATACGAGGTAGCTATTTTTTTCCTAAAAAAAGGAAAAAAAAAAAAAAGAAAATTTACAAACAAAATTGAGAAGAAAAAAAAAAAGACATTTATTTACAAACAAAATTGAGAAGAAAAAAAAAAGACATAACAGGCAGCAAAGACCTTTTCTAAAAAAAACATAAAAATAAATAAAAAGATTAGGAAAAGTCGAGCAGCATAGCCAAAAGATACAACAAATTGGGAGAGGCATAAATATTGCCCCTGTACAAATCATTCATTCATTCGGTAATCCTCCTGGAATCTGAGACTTCAGATTTATGCTAAAGATTTTAATGGAGTGTCATTTTAGATAAATCAGAAAAATTAAATCTGTAAAATTCAGATTTAACATCATCTACAGATTTTACTGCAAGTGCTCTAAGTTGAAGTTTTGGGACAGGGCATTGGAGTATGCTTTCCTTTGTGTTTGACATTCTATTCGTGAGATGCGGTTATATATATCTTAGTAAAATCTAGTTGATTGTTTCATAGGATGCAAAAACCTTCCTTTTGTAGTGATAATCGTAACGCCCTTACATCCCGGTCTAGTAGCGATAAATGAGCCGTAAAGAATTTGGTTAAATGCTTAGACCGTCGTCATCGTTTGGTCTAAAAGTGCTGACCCGAGTTGACAAGACATTTATGTTTCACACTTATAAGGAGTTAATGCGTTTCTCCGACATCCAATGTGGGATCACATTCTCCCCCCTTATAAGCAAGGGGCGTCTGATGACCAAATAGTAACGATCCAACTTTAACCGATAGTGTACCGGGTCAGATGCACCATAGTGGTGAGCAAGGTCGTATCCCACGGAGAATCAATCGAATACCAAAGTCATTTTTGTACTTAGTTTAGGTCAATCAAAGGTTGTTCACGTTTTGAATTATGCTATAACGACAATTAAGCTAGATATAAAAATATATAGAGAGAGACATAGCCAAACCATGATCCAATTGAATACTTTCGCTCCTCTAATCGATTATTCGGGAATGAGCTTGACCAACCAACCAACCTAACACTTATATTGACTTATTCGTGGATTCAAACTCCTAAGATAGTACTAGACGCCATACAACAACCTAATACCATTTGCTCGGTTCAACAGTCCGCCTTCAAGGATTTAACTGACCGAAACAAGATAAACGCTCTAGAGTCGCTCGATTAAACAACCGATAAACCTCGTCCCTTAATCGAATCTAAACAACTCAGTCAATTATACGAAACGATCTTAAAACCCTTTTTCCTACACCTCTTCGCAACATACATTTATAAAAGTGGTGTGTGAGATAATGAACTAGGTGTACAAGCTAATTCAAGCATTTAGAACAAGTTTTAAGACACGAATTCTTTGATAGAACAATAATTAAGCACTACCCATTCCCAATTTCATCAATTAGAGGAGGATTTCATCAATTTCACATGACTTAGCTATGAACCAGTTTAGCTACTCATTATAATGGGAGAAACATGAAGCAAACATGAAATTAAACTTATAAAGATTAAATATAATAAGAAAATAAAGTTACCCATAGAAGAAATCACCAATGAAGATCCAAACTTCAACCATCTCCAATGCAATGTTGTCAAGAACACAAATGGGGAATGATTGGGGATTGATAATCTAGAGTTTAATCCATTGAAGGTACAATAAAATTGAATCTAAGAGCTAATCTAAGGGAGAAAAGTAAAGAAAATCGACGTAAGGGAGTCTAAGTGAGTCTATGTATGAGTGAGTATGAAATGGGGCTGAAAAATCTATTTATAAGTGCCAAAAAATATGCAGAAAAATGACTGAATGCGTACGCACAACTTCCAATGCGTGCGCATTGCCTAGAGATCATGAAAACTTGACATTCTGCTGCTTGAATGCGCACACATTAGTTGGAATGCGCACGCATTGATACAACTTCAGTAATTTGTCAATATCTTTGTGTGTAGAGCTCTGATTTGAGTGATTCAAGTTGCGTTGGAAAGATCATTCAACGTTCTACAACTTTTATGAAGACCACAAGTCCATAAAATGCCTCAAACAAGGATAAATTTTCAGATAAAGTGAATGTAAGGCGAAAACACCAACTATATTGGATCCGTTTCCATTCACGGGCTTCGGTTATGCCTCTCTAAGCCTCATACCTTATTGTCCGGGTTTAGGAGTCACCTATTTCCTGCATTTCACATGCCAAACAACATACCGAGTGTTGACCAAAATATTGACGTCCAACCTTAACCGGCAGTTTACCGGATCGGATGCACCATAGTGGAGAGCAAGGTCGTATCCCACGGAGAATCAATTGAGTACCAAAGTCGTCTTTGTATTTAGTTTAGGTCAATCAAATGTTGTTCACTTTTTTAATTATACTATAACGACAATTAAACTAGATATAAAAAGATATAGAGAGAGACACATCCAAACCATGATCCAATTAAATACTTTCGCCCCTCTAATCAATTATTTGGGAGTGAGTTTAACCAACCAACCTACCTAACACTTTATATCGACTCATTCGTGGGTGCAAACTCCTAAGATAGTACTAGACGCCATGCAACAGCTTAGTACCCTTTGCCCGGTTCAACAGTCCGCCTTTAAGGATATAACTGACCAAAACAAGATAAACGCTCTAGAGATGCTAGTTTACTCAACCGATAAACCTCGTTACCTAATTGAATCTAAACAACTCAGTCAATTATAAGCAACGATCTTAAAACCCTTTTTCCACACCGCTTCGCAACATACATTTATAAAAGTGGTGTGTGAGCTCATGAATCAAGTGATCAAGTCAATTCAAGCATTAAGAAAAAGTTTTAAGACATGAATTCGTCGATATAAAAACAATTAAGCACTACCCATTCTCAATTTCATCAATTAGAGGGGGATTTCTTCAACTTTCACATGATTTAGCAATGAACTATTTTAGCTACTCATTATAATGGAAGAAACAAGAATCAAACATGAAATTAAACTCATAAAGATCAAATATAAGAAGAAAATAAAGTTACCCATAGAAGAAATCACCAAAAAAGATCAAAACTGTTGGACTTATTTCTTAGTTTTGATGATGAGTGCCATACTAGCTGTTATAGTGCAAAGGCAAAAAGATGTCTAGATAAAATGTATAGGTTTATTAGAGTTTGATTCATAAATAGGTTTGATCAAACAAGCACTGTAAAGGGTCTTTGGTTGATATCGCAGAGACCGGTCAGGTCAAGAGGGTAGATAGGTCATGAGACTTGTCAGAACCCGCCAAGACTTGGAGATCAAGGCTGAGGGTTCAAACTCAGTAAATGAAGGCTAAGGGATCAAACTTAGTAATTCAAGTCAAGGATATGGGATCAGAATTTAGGCAAGTCTGTGATGACCTAAACTGATTACATATACCTTGTGTAGAAGGTCTAAGTTCCATAAGTTGGATGATGTTTGGAACTTAGTTACAATTAAAATGATGTGATCTAACTACACAAATAAAAGTTAGATAGAAGTAATCAGCTGCATTGTATTTTATATACAGTTATATGATGATCAGCAGACTGATAGGTATCTCAGCAGATTCATAAACCTGCTGATGTATTACCTCGATTAATTCAAGATTATCTTGGAAGATTACATGGATAAGGAAAGCCAACTACCTCGACTTATCAAGAAAATCAAAGGTTGAGATTAAAAGACGCTGGGATGATCCATATTTTTATCCATTGGATACAAGTCAAGGAGGGATGTGATCGCATCACAAAAAGGAATTTCGACAGTTGTCACCCCATGAATAGTGATGATTGGTTATCAGATGGGACAAATACAAGGAACGGTCACATTTGAATTTCAAATGCAAGTCACATGCATTCTTACCTATAAATAGAAGACTTTCAACTCAAGAAAAAAGGATGAATTTTTGGGGATAAACTTTAAGTGATAATACTGAGCTGAAAAACACCCTGCTGAACTTACTGAGCTTAAGGCTGCTGATCTAGTTATTTTCTTCAAGTGCATTCTGTGTTCAAGCTGCATCAAGCATACACACTTGAAGACCGCAAGTCGCTGGTTACATCATCCTAATCAAGTCGCCAGAATCGAATCATTTATTTGATTCATTCTTTATTTTATAAAGAACTCGCCAAGACAAATGAAGCATCCGTAGTGTGAAAGATCGTTGTTTGTGGTGGAGCCGTGAAGAGGCAATCCTACCCTTCAAGGACCAGTGGAAAACTAAGGAGCAACAATTCTACCTGCTCCTGGGCCAGCTTTGTGAAGCCATAGTCATTGGTGAAGGACAAACAACTTAGGAATCTTTGTAAAAGCTACACCAAAGATCTCTAGTGAATTTCCTCCAACATCACAGAGAAGAGTGGACTGGACAGGATTACATCACCCGGAACCACTATAAAATCGGGCTATTTACTTTTGCATTTACTTTCGCACTTAGTTTATATCACTCATCAACCCATCGAATCTAGAAACCGAAATCACACACTGCACTACTAAGTATCTAATACTTAGTATCATATTTAACAACAAGTAATAAGGCTTAATTTTGATATTATTTCACGCACAAATTCAAAGAACTCAATTGTCGATAGACTCATCGCTTATCGCCAGTTATCAAGTCTCAAGCACTCTCAAGTATCGCCAGATCAAGTTGCAGAATTTGTTAACTCCAAAGTTTTAAGTGTTAAGTTTATTCACCCCTCTAAACTTAACCAAAGCCTTTTCAAGGGACCAACAATTGGTATCGGAGCAAAGGCTTTCTGCTCAAGGAATCCTACTTGTTGTGCTTGTGAAAATTCTTTAAAACTTTCTTTTAAGTTATCGATTTTCAAGACTTGCATCATGGACAAACACACAAGATGCTAGAACTATGTTGATGTGTTCTCTTGATAGATTTGATGAGTATAAACGCCGAATGCAGTGCATATCTTGTCGCTACTCATGATGAGATGATGGATGTACTAATCAAGGACCACCGGAGATTACAAAGGCGAAAGAATAAATGGGTGATACAACCGAGTATATTCCTAAACCAAAAAGAGAGTGGAATGCGTAAGATGTAAAAAGAGCAAACCTCAACAACATTGCTATAGACATCATTTACGTAACCTTGATAGTAATATGTACATGAAGGTTAAAGATTGCAAGATCGCAAAGGAACTTTGGGACAAGATTCACTTGATCCGTGAAGGCACCGATGCAATAAAGAAGAACAAAATCGGTGCAGCCGTAAAGAGGTTCCAAAGTTCAAAATGTCGCCAAATGAAACCATTGAGCAAATGGAGTCCAGATTCAATGCAATCTGGATGAACTTACCCGCCGAGTGTAAGTTATTCAAAAGAGGAAATAAACACCAAAATCTTGGAAGCTCTCTACCGCAAAAGATGTTTGGAAAATGAAGGTGATCGCAATTGAAGAAATGAGGAAATTGCATGAAGAAGACACCTTCAAGTTGTTTCTTCGATCTTAAGGCATATGAATTTAGCAAGAAGTCGGTGCCTCAAATCGAGAAGGAAGAGCCAAAGACCATCAGATTGGTCGCTTCACATCATGAAGAAACATCGGGAGGACAGGATGAAATGTCGGATGAGATGCAAGAACAAATTGCCCTACCGAGCAAGAAAATCGGGATGATGAAGACTGGAAAGGCCCTCGCAAGAAATTTTACAAAAAGGCCTACCAAAGAAGGAAAGAAGAATCAAGGAAAGATAATGATTATCTCAGGCTTTCATTGCAAGAAACTGTGACACTTTAGACTGATCGTCTCCGAATTAAAACAAGGCAAGGAACTCGATTATCTCTCGCTTCAACCGCAAGAAGCCTCGACACTTTAGACTGATTGTCCGCACTCATCAAGACCAAGAGTCAACAAAGAAGACATGGCAAGAAGGCCATGGTTGTCAAGATGAATCAGGTATGATGTGGAATCAAAAAGGAAATGAATCGTGATGATACAAGATCAAGTTGTCGATATGGAGGATTATGCTTTGATGGCCAATATGGATGAAATCGAGGAGGTATACAACATCAGATCTATCAATACTCTCGCCGAAAGTGATTGTGAATCAACATGTGGTTCAAATCCTAGAAATTCGACAACAATGAGACTTTGGATGCCATCCTTAATCAATCGAGGACAATACAACTGGTTACGAGGTTGTGAAGGTGAAAAAGAAGCTCTTGAATTGGAAGTTGGAAGATTGAAAGTTTGAATTAAGGGTTCTCAAAGGTAAAGAAAAGATGTTGGATGTAATCGTGGTAAGTCTCTTTGAACATCCAGCTAGCCTCTCGAATCTCTTTGAACCATCTTGTTCCACTCATCAGATACAAATCAGAAAGCCTTATGGAGATAGAATCGGGCTTGGATTTGGAACTCAACAATCTAACAAGGGTGGATCCAAAGAAGGTCACCGAACCTAGCACCGTAACTGGTCCTAAGTTTGTACCGCACTAGATCCAACTCCCAAGAAGGTTGTCAAGCAAAAAAACCCAATGAGAATGCTTCAGGAAGCAAAATCAAGTCTAAGAAGTCAACAAACCCTAGTAAAAAGAATAAATCCAATAATAGGATCTTTGTGCCTTCTAAAGTCGCCGATAGCAGCACTGCTACCAAGTCTGGCTGGACCACGTAGGGTAAGAAACAGTAAATATTCCAAGGATAAGAATCCTAAACCCAAAAATGTTGATCATTCAAGGGATACTTATCTCGTGGGGAAAGGTAGACTGCTCTCATCGATGATGATTGGAATATTCCCGCATCTAATGCTAGAGACAAGAAGTATAACCATACCGCTAGTGGTAAAACCTATGCAATGGAATCAAGAAAGGGCTCAACAGAGGACTTTACAAGACCTCAGCAGAGACCTCACAGACTCTTATTATAGGGTTGTTCCTAACAGACAAAGACACCTATGGTTATGCAAATGTTTCTAACAACAAGAATCACTTCAAACAAGATTACAAACCAAAAAGCCGTAAAACATATGTGATTCCTACACAACTCATTGTTAGAACTTATGGATGTGTGGAATACATGTATGAACCAAAGTATGAACCAAAGTATGACACATTCAGAGAAGACCTTATGGAGACTTGCCAAGGGTCATGCTTACCACTGACCATTATGGACCCAAACATGTTTGGGTACCTAAAATGCATTAACTTTGTTTTGTAGGGTGTCTGGTACTTTGACAAGTGGATGTTCCGCATACATGACAAAGAATAAGCATCATTTATCAAACTTTGTGGCAAAAGATGGTCCAAGGGTGAATTTTGGCAACAAAAACACCTGGATATACAAGAGGATATGGCACACTTATCGAAATGGACTTACAATCAAGAATGTTGCATATGTGGAAGGATCGGATTACAACTTTGTCGAGCAATCGACAATTTCGTGATATGGGATACAAGGTCACTTTTGACAAAGACAACCGCATTGTCATTAGTGAAAGAGGTGATCAAGTTGTACTTGCCGGTAGAAGACAAATGTAATATGTATGTTGTGGATTGGTCATCATAGCCTCCAGAAACTCGTCTCGATAAGTGCATACCAAGTCCGAACTAAATTGGTTATGGCACAAGAAGTTGAATCACTTAAACTTTGATGATATCAATCAGTTGGTGAAGAAGAAACTGGTGGTTGGTTTACCTGAAATCACATTTAAAAAGGATGCAATATGTGATGCATGTCAGCAAGGTAAACAGATAAAGTCAAGTTTCAAATCAAAGACCAAACAATCAACTAATTGAGTGTTGGAGCTGATGCACATGGATCTTTTTGGACCAATAACTCCAACAAGTGTAACAGGAAAGAAGTATACCCTAGTGGTTGTGGATGATTATTCTAGATACACTTGGGTGATATTCATGAACAAGAAGAGTGAAACACTTCAAAGCATGCCTAATCTTTTGAAGAGATTACAAAATGAGAAAAGTTTAACAGTCATAAAGATAAGATCAGATCAGGGTACTGAATTTCTCAACAAAGTTATAAGAGAATATTGTGAATGTAATGGTGTACTACATCAACTTGTCATTGCTTTGGTACACCTCAAAGAAATGGAGTTGCCGAGAGAAGAAAAGAACTTTAAAGGAAGCAGGTGAAGAACAATGATTTGTGAAGCATTGTTACTCGAAAGATATTCAATCAAGCAAAGAAATACAAGATGCTATACACAAAACAACCTCCTCAAGAAACAAGAAGTCGCCAAGACACCTTATGAGGTTTGGAATGGAAGGAAACCTAACATATCCTATTTCCATCCTTTTGGAAGCAAATGTTTTATTCTAAATCATAAGGTACATTTGAAAACATTCCAACCAAAATCGATGAAGGAATTTTCTTAGGATATTCTTTGGTCACAGAGCATCTGTGGTAATCGAACAAAAGATCATCAAACATGAAGAAACAATCCATGTTGTGTTTGATGAACCTAAGTTTATCGGGTATGGAAGATGAAGATTGTGGACTCGCTTGAAAATCAACATGTCTCTCGATCCAGATTGTGTTGAAGTCTTGGAAAGATTCAATGACTTAAAAGTTTCGACATCGCCTCGCTTGAACACCCTACATCGATAATGTTATAGATGCAACAATCGAAGCAGCTTCAAGGATCTCAATGAACTCCCTGTAGAAGAAGCTACAGCAGACTTCATCAAGATGAGGTTCCGTTAATCAAAACAACCGTAATCCACAATGGTTAAGGAATCACACCGCCGAACAAGTTATTGGCAATGTACAAAGACAAGGTGTGAGGACTAAGACAACTGGAAGCTATGTTCACTTGTTTTCTATCTCAAATGGAGCCTAAAGTTGTTGAAGAAGCAATTTCAGATCCAGATTGGATAATTGCTATGCAAGAGGAATTGAATGAATTTGAAAGAAATCAAGTTTGGACACTAGTTGATAGGCCAAATCATGCAAATATCATTGGTACTAAGTGGGTATACTGTAAATAAACTTGATGAATCTGGTACCATTGTGAGGAATAAGGCCAAGACTAGTTGCAAAAGGCTATTCTCAAGTCAAGGAATAGATTTTGATGAAACTTATGCACTGCTGCAAGATTGGAAGCTATCGATTATTCTTGGCACATGCTGCATATAAGAACTTCAAAGTATATCAAATGGATGTCAAAAGTGCATTTTTGAATGGCATTCTAGAGGAGGAAGTGTATGTTCAGCAACCTCCTGGATTTGAAGTTAAAGATCAAGAAGATAAAGTGTATAGACTCAACAAAGCATCAGATGGATGAAACAAGCACCAAGAGCATGGTATGAGACTCTATCTCAATTCTTGGTGGACAATGGTTTTTTAAAAAGGACCATTGACAAGACACTTTTCGTAATCAGTGAAGGGACAAAGACTGCACCCTGCTGGTACAAATTTATGTGGATGACATAATTTTTGGTTCTGAAAATGATCTACTTTGTGAAAAGTTTGCAAATCTAATGAAGAGTAAATTCCAAATGAGTATGATGGGAGAAATGAACTACTTTTTGGGATTGCAAGTTAAACAGATGAAAGATGGAATCTTCATTCATCAAACCAAATATACCAAGGAGTTGCTGAAGAAGTTTGGTATGGAAAACAGCACTAAAAGTTCAACTCCTATGAGTACAAATATTAGGTTGGATGAAGATAAAGAAGGCAAAGATGTTGATCAGACCTTATACAGAAGGATGATAGGCGCTTCATCAGACTTCATCGCCAGCAGACTGATATATCCTTTCTATGAGAAAAATCAGGCAAGATTTCAATCCAAACCTAAGGAAAGTCACTTAGGTGCAGTCAAGAGAGTTCTCAAGTACATTAAAGAGACTTTGGGAGTAGGGATATGGTATTCTAAGGAAGGAAGCTTCAAAGTAATATCCTACTCAGATTCTGATTATGCTGGATGCAAGATTGATAGAAAAAGCACCTCAGAACTCGTCGCTTAATGGGAAATAGACTGGTTTCTGGTTTAGCAAGAAATGTAATTCTATATCAACCTCATCGGGCCGGTCGAATACATTGTCTTTGGAAGTTGTCAGGCACAAGTACTATGGTTAAGACAACAATTAAGGGATTATGGAATTGAAGAAAAGGAAATTCCAATTATGTGTGACAACACAAGTGCAATTGCAATCACAGAAAATCCTGTTTTGCACTCTAGAACCAAGCACATTGATGTGAGACATCATTTTATAAGAGATCATGTTGAAAAGAGAGATGTTGTGGTTCTATATATCCCTACTGAAGATCAACTTGCTGATATTTTCACTAAACCACTTGACAGTGAAAGATTTGCCAAGTTAAGGACTGAGCTTGGTATTATAAAGGTTGACTGATATTCAGCAATGTACTGGAATTCACCAAGGGGATTAGTCTTTGCTATGTTGGGTGAGCTCACTTAGCAGATTAGTCATTGGTATCAACAATTCCATGTACTTATGTTTGGACAATTGAGCAAATGAGGTTGCCAAGGGGATTGGTCTTTGTCATGTTGGGTGAGCTCACTTGATGATCAATCATTGGTATTAAACTTCATCTTGTATTATCAATTGAACAAAACAAGAAGAAAACAAGGATCAGCAGAGTAGTTTTCACGCCAGGTCGAAGTCTATTTATCGCCAGATCGCCGAGTCCACCTCGCCGAGGATTACCCTACTGGATGGAACGTTACTCAGCCAAAGTTATTAAAGTCAAAAAGCATATTGGCGGGATATTTATCCTATCTTTATTACCATAGTTAAACCATCCAACGGTTACAAACGCGTTATGGAGGAGTAATGGGCCACGTGTCAAGACAGATTTTACTCAAGATTAATCGTGGTTACCTCAATGTACGCAATGACAGCTTCAACTACCCAATCGCCTATATAATCGATCGCTTACGTTGGTAACTCTACTTGCAATTTTCGCTTTATCTCGCAAATCCTACTTGTGTGAACACAGATTTGAGAGCAATTCTTCTTCATCTTTTTCTTATTTCAATGGCGGAAAGAGTTGAAGTTCAAATCGAATCAAGCCAAAGTGTTAGAGGATATGTTGTTGATGCAAATCAAACAGAGTTGGCCATCAATATAGGTCGAAGAATAAGGAGGTTTTTGGTGTTTGGAAAACAAACTCAATATCGATTAGAAACAATTTCATATACCAATGTCATTGATTTCGGAAGAATATGGTTGTGGAAGAAGGAATCAAGCATTCAAAACCATGTGGAATGCCGAGGAGCTTGTAATCTCCTCCACCTCATCGAGACAAGTGTTTGGTTTTGAAGAAGTTGTAGATGGTCCCGTCAATCCTCAAGCAATGGGATTGAACAAGATGGCATTTGTGGATCGATTAAGATAAATCAAGACACAAAATCAGTTCCTGGCATCAATCGCAGGATATTTGGCCCGAGTACAACTCGCCGAGAGCAAATCGATTGCAAAGAACATACCGGGTTGGTTGGCGAAGATGGATACTCTATCAGACCCAAGATAGAGCTGATGATAATCATCTGCAGGAGCATGATGTTTGATTGGGCTGGTTACTTTATTCATTATATGAAGAAAGTTGCCAAGGAGGAGAAACTAGGGAAAAGGAAATCAAAGGCCTTACCCTTAGGTTTGATGATTCGCACTCACGAATCACTTGGAAGTTCCCGATCTTGAACTCGCAAACATAAATCACCCGTATACAAGAAGGAGATTGATTATGCAATTCCCGGACTTGATGATGATGAAGAAATTGCCGGAGAGGTCGGGCGATGATAATGATGGAGATGATGGTGATCTTGGTGGTGAGAGGTGTTCAAAGAAACTAAGAAGATATCTATCAAACCCGTTGCACCAAAGAAAGCTGGGAAAAGAAAGGCCGGAGCTACAGCGAAGATAATCAAGTGTTAAAGCCTTCAAAGAAAACAAGAAAGGAAACAACACAGATCGCTGAGTCACGAGGTCAAGTGGAGGTTACTGACCCTGCTGTTGCTGCAAGAAGAACTGTTGTTGAAATTCTGAGGGAACAACAGAAGGAAGCCAGTAGAAAGAGGAAGTCTACTGTAATTGAGAAAGATGATGATGAACCCCTCTCCAAAAGAATGAAGGAGATTGCCAAAAAGAAGAAATATGGCAAGGGAAAAGAGCTGAAAAACCTGGAAGCTCAAAGGATTCAAGAAGAAACACCAGTAGAAGAAGAAGAAGAGGCTGTTGAGGCTGAGCCCCTAACTATCATTCCACCAGTTGTAATCAGTGATTCCTCACCTGAAGAGGTTATCAAACCTACTGGAAGTGAACAGTTGTTGTTGAGTAACTGTTGAAGACATACATCAGCCTATTGAGCTCGAGCCTCGCCAGAGTATCAATCAAGAACCACAAGCAATTCATCGAACTCTTTGTGGTAGTTGAAGAGGTGATTGAAGACTTGGTTGAAGACCCCGCAAGTTTGGCAATAATTCAGTGGGAAAGAGCAAATCACGCTAACCCCGCCGATGAGCATGTAAGTCGTGGGAACCAAGTGTGATACAGATGGAAGTAGTAGGTACAAATGTACAATCACAAAGAACTCTCGACTTTCAAACATCTCGTAGAAGAGACCATGAATCGCTTGTTGGAACCTTTGAGGTCAACAAGCCATCAAGTCGCCCCCAGAGATCTTTCATGCCCTTTGAGAGGCATGTGAAAGAGAGGAAGAAAAGAAATCGAAGAATATGTGGATCCCAAACTTCAAAGAAATTGTCGATTATTTTCAATGGAAGTTTGGTTTCTATAAGAGACAAAAGCCATTTCTTGAACCAATGAATGATTTTGAGGAATGGGCTTTTAACAAGTTGGGAGTAGAGAACTTGTCGGATCTGGTTGATACCACACCGCCGCAATCCAGATCGATGGATCTATTTGATGAGCAAATGTAAGGAGGAGGGTATTAAGTTTAGTGGATCCAAGAGATGGAGATGATGATTCTTCCTCATCATCCGACTCAGAGGAGATTTCCCTCGGACCAGGAGGAACCAAGTGGGACCGCATTGATAAATGAAACTCCCGCACAACACCCATCGATATCGTAAGTCTCGCCGAGGCCAAAGAGATCGAGAAATGGATGAGGATCTACAGGATCTCACCTTGATGATCTTGAAGCACCGATCAATGAAGGAATCACTTTGAGGCCGGGTAGGTCGGGTCGATGAACCAAGTACATTTCATGTTGTAGAGCCTCGCCGCACAAAATGAAGATGAACAGAGTGAGGATTTGGATGGAGAAACAAGCATCGATTTTAATGAACCTAGTGCCACCGTAAGAGTCCATTGAATATCAAGATGGATTTGACATTGAAGGCACTCTTACTAAAACTGCCATCATCCTGCACAAGATTGGTCATGCAGAAGGTTTTCAAGTGGATAATGAGGCTATATTCAATCCACAAAGAACTGAAGAGGAGGTACAAAGTTGTTTGGGATACAAACAAAGACTCGCACAAAGGTTGAACAGAGGTGCACAGTCGCCGAGTCTCAAACAAAGACTCTCGACACAAAGTTGGAACAAACTTTGGGTTTGGAGGAAACCCCTGTTTTTGTTGAGGCTGCTGTAGTGGAGCCTGCTGGAGCCAAGGCCACTGTTGGGAAGGATAGTCAGCAAGCTGCTGTTGTTGATCAAGAAGAAATTTCTTACGGACTATGACTACAGTGATGAAGAATTTCAAATTTTTGGAGAAGAAGAAGTTGCTGAGGAACCTGCACAAGATCCGGTTATGGAAGACATTCTTGGTGCAATGGTTGAGGAAGGACTCTCTCTCGCCGGGAGAGATATGAGTAAAGCAATGGTCATCGCAGACAAATGTGCACAATATAGAGTGGAGGAGTCATTGATGGATCTACCGATGTGAGAGAATGAGGAGTGAAGTGCCAGTTGAAGTGTTCAATGAGTTGAGGACTGTAAGAGATGATATGCATCAGTTAAGGACACAACTGGACAGACAGGAACAGAGATTTGAAGAACTGATGAAGATGGTGAATGAAAACAGACAGTCTGTTGATACAGTTGCTTCAAATTTTCAATCCACTCAAAATGCTGTCACTGATATGATGCTAGATGTGAGAGGCATCAAGGTTGGAAATTCTGCCAAAGACAAGTTTCTAAAAGACCAACTTATTTCTATCCATGAGAAACTTGATAAGCTTGCTGATACGCCTAAACCTGCTGAGCCTACTGTTGCTGCACAACAACCTGCTATGCCTGATCCCAAACTTACTGAAAGGATCAACAGACTGGAGGAGACATTGCAATCCAGGATTACTTCTCTTGATACTAGAACTGGAACCATGGAAGGTCAAATGCATAGAGTGATAGTGTCACAGGAAGCTATTCATGGCCTTATATCCCGTTTTGTTGATGATGTCACTAAGGGGGAAGAGGGCCAATCACCGCAAAGAAAGGAGGTCGCAAGACTCTTTGCACGTAAGAGATGGACAGATGATACAAATGCCTTCAGCAACCTCGCACCGGCAGAGTCCAACTCATCGATGATCTACTTAAAAAAGTACAAGAAAGAGTATTACAACAGAGGAGACCTTATCATGACATGGGATTTCATGAAGGTCTTAACTCCTTCTTGAGTTTGAAATTTTGGGAAGCAAGAGTCGAGCTCTAAGGGCAAGCAAATGTAGTAAGGAGAGTAGCAGAGGTGATAAGGTGCTACCTATTACAAAGGCAAATGACTCACTGGATGAATTCAAGGAGTCAGATATGAGGTTTGGATTCAAAGTGAATGACATCAATCTTGTCCCCGCTCAAGCATGGAACTGGTGGAAACAAGTCAATTCTTATATTGATTTTACACTAATTGAGAATGATTGGATGAGTCAAATGATAGAAGAGATCGAGCCTATCAAGAGCAAGTCGAGAAGGCTAGAAGAGAAAGAGAGAAGAGACAATAGATCAAAGATACTTATTATTCTTTATCCTTGTCGCATCTAGTTTGTAATAATCGAACAATGTTTATAATGAGAATTGACCGAATTTGTTCTGCTTTTGTGTTTTATCTTTTGCTTTGCTGATTAGGTGAGGGTAGTGGCATCATCACCAAAAAGAGGGAAATTGTTGGACTTATTTCTTAGTTTTGATGATGAGTGCCATACTAGCTGTTATAGTGCAAAGGCAAAAACATGTCTAGATAAAATGTATAGGTTTATTAGAGTTTGATTCATAAATAGGTTTGATCAAACAAGCATCGTAAAGTGGTCGGTTTGGTTGATATCGCAGATCTGGTTCAGGTCAAGAGGTAGATAGGTCAAGAGACTTGTCAGAACCTCGCCAAGACCTGAGACTCAAGGTTGAGGGTTCAAAATCAGTAAATGAAGGCTAAGGGATCAAACTTAGTAATTCAAGTCAAGGATATGGGATCAGAATTTAGGCAAGTCTGTGATGACCTAAACTGATTACATATACCTTGTGTAGATGGTCTAAGTTCCATAAGTTGGATGATGTTTGGAACTTAGTTACAATTAAAATGATGTGATCTAACTACACAAATAAAAGTTAGATAGAAGTAATCAGCTGCATTGTATTTTATATACAGTTATATGATGATCGCAGATCGATAGGTATCTCAAACAGATTCATAAACCTCTTGATGTATTACCTCGATTAATTCAAGATTATCTTGGAAGATTACATGGATAAGGACAGACCAACTACCTCGACTTATCAAGAAAATCAAAGGCCGAGATTAAAAAGACGCTGGGATGATCCATATTTTTATCCATTGGATACAAGTCAGGGTGGGTGGATGCATCAGATCACAAAAGGAATTTCGACGTTGTCACCCTATGAATAGTGATGATTGGTTATCGATGGGACAAATACAAGGAACGGTCACATTTGAATTTCAAATGCAAGTCACATGCATTCTTACCTATAAATAAGACTTTCAACTCAAGAAAAAGGATGAATTTTTGGGGATAAACTTTAAGTGATAATATCGAAATAAAAAACACCTCATTGAACTCATCGAGCTTAAGGTCATTGATCTAGTTATTTTCTTCAAGTGCATTCTGTGTTCAAGCCGCATCAAGCATACACACTTGAAGACGCAAGTAAGCCGGGTTACATCATCCTAATCAAGTCGCCAGAATCGAATCATTTATTTGATTCATTCTTTATTTTATAAAGAACCTCGCCAAGACAAGTGAAGCATCCGTTAGTGTGAAAGATCGTTGTTTGTGGTGGAGCTGGTGAAGAGGCAATCCTACCCTTCAAGGACCAGTGGAAGACTAAGGAGCAGCAATTCTACTACCTGCTCCTGGCCAGTTTGTGAAGCCATAGTCATTGGTGAAGGACAGACAACTTAGGAATCTTTGTAAAAGCTACACCAAAGATCTCTAGTGAATTTCCTCCAACATCACAGGAGAAGAGTGGACTGACAGGATTACATCACCTGGAACCACTATAAAATCGGGCTATTTACTTTCTGCATTTACTTTCTACACTTAGTTTATATCACTCATCAACCTATCGAATCTAGAAACCGAAATCACACACCGCACTACTAAGTATCTAATACTTAGTATCATATTTAACAACAAGTAATAAGGCTTAATTTTGATATTATTCCATTCACGCACAAATTCAGCAAACTCAATCACAAGAGACTCACTGCTTATCGCCAGCTATCAAGTCTCAGCAGACTCAAGTATCGCAGATCGAAGTTGCGTAATTTGTTAACTCCAAAGTTTTAAGTGTTAAGTTTATTCACCCCCCTCTAAACTTAACCAAAGCCTTTTCAAGGGACCAACAAAAACTTCAACCATCTCCAATGCAATCTTGTCAAGAACACCAATGGGGAATGATTGGGGATTGATAATCTAGAGTTTAATCCATGGAAATTACAAGAAAAGTGAATCAATATAAGGCATAAAAGTGAAGAAAATCGGCCTAAGAGTGTCTAGGTATGTCTGAATATGAGTGGATATGGAATGAAGTGGAAAAATCTATTTATAAGTACCCAAAAATGTGCAGATAAAGCTATTTTTGGCGTGCTCCAAAGCTTGTTCTGTGATAAACTGAAGTTTCTATTCCATCTCGGCGTACTCAAAAGCTGTTGGCGCACGCCCAAAGTCCTGGACTAATACATCTTCAGTAATCTAGCAATATCTTTGCGTGTAGAGCTCTGTTTTGAGTGATTCAAAATGAGTTGGAAAGAACATTCAATTTTCTACAACTTTCATGTAGACCAAAAGTCTAGAAATGCCTCCAACTTGGTCAAATTGTAGATAAAGTTAATGTAAGGTGAAAACACCAACTATATTTGATCCGTTTCCATTCCCGGGCTTCGGTTATGCCACTCTAAGCCCAATGCCTCAACATACGGGTTCTCAAGTCACCTGTATCTTGCATCACAACATCCAAACACATACTGAGTGTAACTCCGTAAGATAACCAGGCTCGAAAAGGGCTAAAAACATCGTAAAATTGTGAGGTTTTCCATCTATGTGATGGTTTTCCTCATAGTGAACGTGCAACGCGTTTTCACCCTATAAATGGTCTAAAACTACCCGGAATGAGCCAAAAATTTCGTAAATGAGGGTTAAAACATGCACCGGATCAAGGTAAAGTTGACTCTCATCAACCACCTTCACTTAGCGTTTGCTCACCCTCGAGCAAAATGAGCGTTTTAAAAGAGTCCAAGGAGTCAACATTACATGCATAGGTCGATCGAGCCAATCAGATATCAAAGATAACCGACAAGTAAAAGGGTAAATACATGCAACTTTCCCCTACCTTATCAAGTACACGGGATGTGTGTGTGTGTGTGAGTAGCTTCTCTTACATTTACCATGGTTCACCGGTTTGGATTATGGATGCTTGGTTAATGTAACTACACCATAGACTCATACTTCATAAGAATCTCCACTAATCGGGGCCAACCGAGGTAACGCAAGGTCGAGTAGAACTTGCAAGGTTGTAACGTTAGGCTAGGGACGGGGCTAACCAAAGGGATTTTCTAGGGATAATCAAGATAAAGATCGAAACGAGAAAGCTTAATCAAGGGGTGTATCAAAACAAGACGTAGCTAGCTCTACCCTTCTCTAGCTAGCTCACAACGAATCTAGAAACATGATTCATGAAATAAAATGCCATATCGCACTATGTCTCATGTTTAACGAGGCGAAAATGTAAAAGAATCAAGTTTCTATACTAAGGAATCATACCAAACACCCAACATCATATAACAAGACAATACATGAGTCCTAGACACTTGGCTTTCTTTGAATTAACCTTTATTACTTTTAGCACTTTATTTGCAAGCTTTCTTTGATTGATTGCACTTTCTTTTGATTTTTGACTTTTTTTTCTTTTCTTTTTTCCAACTTGACTTTTGAATTTAGAAAGCTGCATTATACAATGCTTTTATTAGGTTTGAGTCAAAATCCATAACGTACAAAATGAATCGAGCTCCTACCCTCCAATATCATGAAATAGTTCATAATACCAACTCCTCTATACAAACACACCACTCTACCACCCCATACTTGCCTAAGCAAGTGTGATCTAGATGAAAAGATTTAGCTTAACTCGTAGGGTGTTCAAGGGAATGTAGACCACAAATAAGGCTCGGGGTCGGGAAATTACGGGCTAAATACGAACGGCTAAGTGTCGGATGGGGGTCTAACCATCCTACCAAGGCTTAGAGGGGTTACTGTGGAATATGTCACGGGATGGCTATTTGGCTCTAGTCGGGTCAATGAAACGCCATAACTATCATCCCAAACTCTACCAAGGTCGGCCTTTTTATTTCGTCTCGAAGTTAATGATATGAGTTCTAGGTAGCCGAATTGTGCCTAAGTATACCATAATCGGTCACTAGTTACCGCGGTTCATTAAATTGAAGCTAAACGTGTGTGAAAATCCTGTTCACAAGGTAAGGTAGTAAGCCAAGTAACATGCATTTAAACATTCACTAAATTTTTTATCTCATCAACATGAAGGCTCAACATACGAATGCAACATCAAAACCTTGGAAAATTTTAAAAATAGCTCGAATTTTACTAAAGTAGTGACCAAACGCTAAGCATACAACACAATGGCTCAAAAATGAACAACGAAGCACATAACAATAACTAAGCCTACCACCCCCCACTTTAAAATGGAACAATGTCCTCAGTGTGTGAATGGTGAAAAAGAGAGAAGGCTTAGCTTAACCCGGCAGAAAGGCGCAAAGCATGTATGTGACATATCCACGAAGCGCCATCTCAAGTTTCTACACCAATATGAGAGAAAAACCAATAAACACATGCATGGGGTGCAACCCACATGCCAAAAGCAAGTGATAGATAACGAGAGATAGTGATAATACTCAATGCCACACACGCTATCATAGCATAACCAAAAGTACCAGCTCGGATCACTTGAGACGAGAAGATAGATGAAAATAGAAAACATCATCCATGCATAAGGTAAGTGCCAAAAACGAGCCAAAGTGATAACAATCAAAGTATGATACGAGAATGAACTCGAGAGCACTTTTCCTAGGCCGAAATGTCTCCACTCTTTTACCTAAGACTCACTCCTAACCTAATCAAACAAAGAAAAAGTGGGTTGCCTCCCACAAGCGCCTTTGTTTTACGTCATTGGCTTGACTTATTAAGAAACTAAAAGAAAAGCAACGACGCACGAGTGGAATGAAAGACAAAAATTGCACATCTTTTGCTCAATAGCCTTAAGAACATGACAATTAAAAAAAACTTTCATCCACTTTTATTTAGAACAAAAAAAAAACATCTACCTAAAACTTTCTATGTTTAAAGTCCTTAGTTCGACTTTATACGCCCAACTATGTTAAGGATAGTTATACCAAATGAGAGCAAACCGTTGCGTCTCCCTACAAAATCAAAAGAATTGAACACACCCTTAAAATGGGGCAAGACAAACAAGTGGCTCAATCTCCACCACCAAGATTGGTTCAAGAAATTCACCGTGCAACACAATGAATTCAATTTCCCCAAATGAGAGCATATGCTAAGTAACAAAGATTCAAACACCAAGCAATAAAATTTTGGCTCAACAACAACATCAACATATTCTATACGATCCACCCCCACAATTTTTTCAATAAGGTTCAAAGAAGAAGGAATAAATGATTCACTAGTAGCATGATTCATACATTCTTCATAACACTCGTGATAGGTGATTACCTCAAGAGTCGACAATGGAGAAAATAAAATTTCATCATTTCTAGCACTCATCTCAACCTTTCTCTTCTCAATCAATTTCTCTACCCGGTTCTCCAAGTTCTTTATTGTCGATTAAAGAGTAGTGGCATTCGTTTTAATATCTCTCAACTCCCGACCTTGCTCTTGCAAAATTCGGCCTTGCTTTTGCAAAGTCTTGTTGATTTGCTCCAATAACATATCGGTCGAACTCTTTTGTGGATGAGGATGCATTTGTGAAGGTTGAGAATATTGTAAATAGGCATTGGAGTGTTGAAACTGAGAACTTGGAGGACTCCCCCACTCATTGATGTATGGAGATGTGTATGGGTTGAACCTATAATATGGTTGGAATCCACAACCCATACCACATAAATTAAAGCCTCCAACTGACTCGGGAGAAGAGCCCCTATATCCATACGGATCCATACACTGCAATTCAAGGGAACATCAAGAACACAATCACGGTATCCAGTCACCACCAGCGCAATAGGTGGTGTGACTCTTCAACAAAATTCCAACATTAAGGAAAAAACAAGAAATAGGAAAGAAAAAAAAAACGACCTAAGCCTACGTCTTCAAAAAACTTATGAGATATCGATTTGATTCCCTGGCAAAGGCGCCAAAAAACTTGATGGCCGAAATAGTGAACCTTAACTGATAGTGTACCGAATCGGATGCACCATAGTGGAGAGCAAGTTCGTATCCCACGGAGAATCAATCGAGTACCAAAGTTGTCTTTGTACTTAGTTTAGGTCAATCAAAGGTTGTTCACGTTTTTAATTATACTATAACGACCATTAAACTAGATTTAAAAAGATATAGAGAGAGACACAACCAAACCATGATCCAATTGAATACTTTCGCCCCTCTATTCAATTATACGTGAGTGAGTTTAACCAACCAACCTACCTAACACTTTATATCGACTCATTCATTGGTGTAAACTCCTAAGATAGTACTAGATGCCATGCAACAACCTGGTACCCTTTCCCCGGTTCAACAGTCCGCCTTTAAGGATTTAACTGACCGAAACAAGATAAACGCTCTAGAGATGCTTGTTTACTCAACCGATAAACCTCGTTACCTAATCGAATCTAAACAACTCAGTCAATTATAAGCAACGATCTTAAAACCTCTTTTCCCACACCCCTTCGCAACATACATTTATAAAAGTGGTGTGTGAGCTCATGAATCAAGTGATCAAGTCAATTCAAGCATTAAGAACAAATTTTAAGACACGAATTCGTCGATATAAAAACAATTAAGCACTACCATTCTCAATTTCATCAATTAAAGGGGGATTTCTTCAACTTTCACATGATTTAGCTATGAACTATTTTAGCTACTCATTATAATGGAAGAATCAAACTCATAAAGATCAATTATAAGAAGAAAATAATGTTACCCATAGAAGAAATCACCAAAAAAAGATCAAAACTTCAACCATCTCCAATGCAATCGTGTCAGGAACACCAATGGGGAATGATTGGGGATTGATAATCTAGTGTTTAATACATGGAAATTACAAGAAAATTTAATCTAAGAGCTAATCTAAGGGACAAAAGTGAAGAAAATCGGCCTAAGATTGTCTAGGTATGTCTATGTATGAGTGGATATGGAATGGGGGTGGAAAAATCTATTTATAAATGCCCAATAATGTGCAGATAAAGCTGTTTTGGCGTGCTCCAAAGCTTGTTCTATGACAAACTGAAGTTTCTGTTCCATCTCGGCGTGCTCCAAAGCTGTTGGCGCGCGCCAAAAGTCCTGGACTGATACATCTTCAAAAATCTGGAAATATCTTTGCGTGTAGAGCTCTGTTTAGAGTGATTCAAAATGAGTTGAAAAGAACATTCAATTATCTACAACTTTCATGAAGACCACAAGTCCAAAAAATGCCTCCAACATTGCTCAAATTGCAGATAAAGATAATGTAAGGCGAAAACACCAACTATATTTGATCCGTTTCCATTCCCGGGCTTCGGTTATGCTACTCTAAGCCTAATGCCTCAACATACGGGTTCTCGAGTCACTTGTATCTTGCATCACAACATCCAAACACATACCGAGCGTAACTCCGCAAGATAACCTGGCTCGAAAAGGGATAAAAAAACATCGTAAAATTGCGAGGTTTTCCATCTATGTGATGGTTTGCCTCATAGTGAACGTGCAACACATTTTCACCCTATAAATGGTCTAAAACTACCCGGAATGAGCCAAAAATGTCGTAAATGAGGGTTATAACATGCACCGGAGCAAGGTAAAGTTGACTCTCATCACCGAGCATAATTCCGCAAGAAGATAGACCTCAAAAAAGGTCAAAATGCCGTTAAATGGTGATGTTTTCCATCTATTTGACGGTTTACCTCAAAGTGAGTGTTCAGTGTGATTTTGTCCTATAAATGGTCTAAAACTACCCAGATTAAGTAAAAAATGTTATAAACGGGGGTTAAAACATGCACCGAACCATAGTAAAGTTGACTCTCATCTCCTCACCAGGATTTGTGCCAGACTTGTCCTTACCAGAAAAAATCTAGAGGTGACATGACCTCCACCGTGTCTCATGGTGTGACACTTAGTCCCGTCGGGTAGTCGGCTCCAATACCAACTACAACGCCTGCGAATTCCGGGTCTGGTATCGCAAAGTGATCCATAAAGAATACGGTTAACTGCTTAAACCGTCGTCATCGTTTGGCCTAAAAGGGCTAACTCAAATTGATAAGACATTTATATCTTACACTTATAGGGATGTAATGCGCATCGTCCACATCCAATATGGAATATATCAATAATCGACGATGTAGGAAATCGTCAAGGAAATCATTTATAAGTAACAAATGCATAATAAATTTTGTCATCGAGACATGATCCAATAAGTTGTTTTTGTAACCGCCACGTATGCATATAAAAATCGTCCTCATCAACTTTTAATTTAATGTTTTTACCGGGAGACGGGATGAAGATGTGAACTCTAATCAATGCCCGAAAGTGCAATAACCTTCAGCACTAAGGAGCCGTTTGTTAAATCTAAAGTCTGAATATATTAAGTAACTGAATAGTTTAAATGTTTAGACTTTTTGATAAACACTATAAACCTAAACTAAAAAATAATTTGCTTTTACAATTTTATCTTTACACATTGTTGAATATATACAAATATGCCACATTTTTTATGATATATTTCACATGTAAGTTAAAGGCTATTAATTTTTTATGCATTTATATACTTCAGTTATTACTTCTTGAATTTTTTTTTTGAGGAAACAACACTTTATTAATTAATATCCGCCAAACAAGCGGCCAAAACGTCGCCAGGGGACGAGGAACCCCAAGATGTCCTAGAAATAACTGTCAAAGCATGTCTAGCTAAAAGATGCGCCAGGACATTGCCCACACGCCGAATAAATAAAAAAGAAACTGAAGAGAAGCTGGATAAAAGGGTCAAACAATCCTGCATCAAACAGCCCTGAGGCGTAAGATCCTCTATTGGTCATCGGAGACGTGAAACGCACGCCAAACAATCACTCTTGAATTAACAAATATTAAATCAATAAGATATACAAAAATAACATATTAATTAAAGCATTACATCAACATCACTGGATACAAAGTGTATATATAAACTGTTTTGATATTAGAGAAATATAAACACAAACATTCAAAATAAGCATGTAAAGCAGATACATATATATTACATAAAAGAAGTTGATGTGCGTGGCTCATTGAGAAATGTACAGAGCGCGTTATATAGCGAGAAAGTAGGAACTGCATGAAACCTTTATTTTTCAGCGATAAGCAAGACGTAATTATAAAAGTGTCATGATCGAGTGAAATGTCATTGGCACTGACGTTCAAAACATGGTATCGGAAGTAAAAAAAGAATACATATGTAGTGCTGGAAGTAATTGAAAAAAAAGGCGCCGATAGTAAATTCGTGGTGCCAATAGAAGCCGCATTTATTTATTATGAGCATCTTATAGTCTTTTCTTGTTTGTAGACAAGGAAGAAAAATAAATGTATGTACAATTTTGTTGGAAACGGTTAACATATTAGCATTTTTTAGGGTAACATTATTTTATTAACCACTAATTAAATAATAAGTTGTTGAAGTTGTAAAAAAGAAGAAGAATAGTTTAATGTAGGATAATTGTAGGTGTGTGAATCCATACAGAGGATTAGTCTTATGAATGAACATTTGTAATTGATAAATTGATACTACATTCGTCCCACAAAAAGTGTCAATTTTTTGAAAATCAGTTGTCCTACAAAAAATGTCCATTTAAAATTCCAATACATCATTTAATGCATTTTTTCCACACATACCCCTATTCTAACATTTAATTTTTTTATAATCACTTCATATTCTAAAACAAGCATTTCTGATAAGTGATATACCGCGGCCGAACACGGTCCACCGGACCACCATCAGACTCACCGTAGCGGTCTCTTCTCAACCTCTGACCTCCATCGCCACCAGCCCGTCTGGAAGTAAGCCGATCGGGTCATCGAGTTCACGCGATCGTATCTGACCTTAGGAAGGGGACCGAACACGCTACCTCATGTCCGATATATCGGTCAGCCGGGCTACGCCCTCTACTTTTAGGCGTGCACGCTCTATACTAAGCATTAGCAAGGATAAGACTGTCTCAGCAGGAAGGCACCAGAGAGACCAGCGGTCCCTTCGGCCCGACCCACTATAGCTGCATGTCTTCTTAATTATGCTTAATTATGTCTTGTCACTGTTAGTCTAATCGCAATTAGAGCTTTGCCTATAAATAGAGGCTTAATGTAACCAGGAAGACATACGCAATTCAATATAAGCAGATAAGCTCTGCCAATTTGTCGACCACGTTTTCCCTTCACCACTTATTGCGTTCGCCGGCAGAGCACCGCCATGTATCCTTCGCAGCCACTGTCACCCCTCCGTAAAAGTCATCTTCTACACCCAGATATCCATCCTTTAAACACCTCCTCTAGCACCGTGATATTCGGGCAATATCGGTGGCTCCGTTACCGGGAAAGAGTCATCAAAATCATACTTACAACATTTCCGGCGACTTACGCCACCACCTTCAAGATTCAAAGTCATTAAAAGCTTTGATTTTTGGGTTGTACAGCCTAAAGATCACAGCTTTCACCGCTATCTTAGCATCACGAATAAAGGTTCCTGATTCTACGAGTCACCACATTTTCTTTGCACAATCTGATCAAAGAAGGAGAAGAACACCGTCGGTGTCTTTTCAAAGTTTGGAGTGGGGTCATCACCACCTTAGAATCATCGCCTGCATGCTTCCAGGTTCAGTTTTGTAAGGCAATAGTGTTGTGCTGTTGGTGGATTGGAGATATATCAATTGACACTACAAAACAGTAGCTTTTGCGACGGAAGATTACCGTCGCAAACAAGGGTTATTCCGTCGCAAACCATAGTTTGCGCACGGATTTGCGACGATTTTTCTTTGTCGCATTTTTAGTCATAAACCCAAGTGTTGCGACGGATAAACCGTCGCAAATTATTTGCGACGGATTTTGCGACGAATAATTACCGTATTTTATTTTATTTTTAAATTATAATTTTCGTCGCCAAGCAAAAAAATGTATAGTCCGTCGCAAATAACAAATAGCGACGGAATATTTCCGTCGCAAACATGTAAAATTTCGTCGCAAAATGTATAATCCGTCGCAAAAATGTATAATCCGTCGCAACTTATTTTTATTAAATAATTTATTTATTTTTAGATCTTTTCATATCCGTCATAAAATGAGTCTTTTCCGTCGCAAATACCATATTGCGACGGATATATTCCGTCGCAAAAATAAATTAAACAGAAAATTATGGTCGCTGGCAAAGCAGCCTGGCAAAACCCGCCGCAAAACAGCCTTTATTTTCCCCGTAGCATTACAATTGCTACCGGCTATCAACAACAACAATATAAACGGGAATACGATATCAAAGGGATATGTCAAAAATACGTCAAAGGAAATGTCAAAGAATGAATAAAACGATATGTCAAAGGGATACGATAAGCCAAAATAAATAAAAATGTATCAAAACAATGTCACCCAATCGGACCGTGTACTACTAAACCCACGCCACCTCCTCCAGGTCCATGATCGAATGGTCATCTCTCGTCGCCAGACCCTGGTTGCATCCTCCGGAGGATCTTCGCTTAACCACTGGGTAATCCACGCCCATCTCTGCGCTTAGTCGTCATCCCGACGCTTTCGTCTCTCTCTAGCTCCTCCAACCTCGCCTTGGGTTTCGCGATGAGTCTGCATCGTCTCTCGCCATCTCCTGGGTGAGACGGGTGATTATGCCCGAGAGTATGTCTCGGCGGATGAGTGTCGAGCAAAGAAGAAGTTCTGTCGTAGTACATGGAGGCGGTGACCCCATGCCAAAACTCTCCTCCTTCTTGTCGTAACCACCGGTAACCGTAATAAAGACGCGACTCGCCGATGCTGGGGTGTCAGTTTGCGTCTCCTGGCTTTCGCTTCTTCGAAGTGAAGACGTCCCGCAAAGTATGATATAAATTTGTTAGTAACAATAATTACATGATATATATATAATGTATATATAATATTTAGAATACATAACGTACCATGATTTTCTCAAACTTCCTCGAGACGAAGTTGCCCGACTTCTTCTTCTTCGAACTACTCACCAGATCACCGATCGACAGGGCGCCTCTATTGTCCTCCATGGCCCGAGCGAAATCGATAACGCGCGTCGCCCCATAGCATGTGTCCTGTGGATCTTCCTTCCTCACCGGATCGTAAGCTCGGTTTAGCTTCTTTTCGCAGATGTTTCTCGAACGCCTATTCCGACATAAGATAAACAAGTTAGTACATACATATATATATATAAAAACAAGTATTGTTAATTAAATATTGAATAATTGCTTACGGGACTCCTAATCCACTCGAATCGACGGAGAATATCCGGGGTCATCCAAAGCCGAGCACGGGGTTTGTTTGAGCCCGATACATATAATCACGGACTCGTTGATAGCATACCGCTCAAAAGCTTCCCTAACCAGGCGCTCGTGGCGTAACTCGAAGCTGAAATGACCCTGCAACATAGTTATATATATGTTATATGTATAGTTATAATTATAGTTATATTTATATATAGTTATATTTATATGAACGACGCACCTAAATGCGTTCCACCACCTATCCGCCGCTTGCCTGGGGCATTATGCCACGTGGTGGCAAAAGTGTTGAAGCCGCTGATTATGGCGTTCTTGGCCATTTTCTTGACATAGTTGTCGGTAAACCTGTCATATTGAAAACAATAAGTTGTTAATATATTTGGTTAATCAAAATATAAATAAAAATACAAACAAATTAAAGCAAGATATGTATTAACTTACCATCTCCCCTCGGGATCCAAAACTGGCAATCCAAGGTCACCATTGACAATGACACCAAAATCCTCCTCGCTCATCTGGTGTATCTCATCATCCAAACCTTCTGTCTGTGAGGAGGAAGACGCTCCGGGGAGGGGAACTACCCTACCGCGCCTACTCTCTACCTCTACCTGACATCTATTTGACACAGAAAATGACGTTTATACTAATATAAATGCAATTATAATAAAAAGGCGTTTATACTAATTAATAATAAATTACAATGTTTAATACATTATTATTCACTATCATGACAAAATAAAATATTTAATACATTATTATTCACTATCACTACTTGAATGGAAGAGTTCTTCCTCCTCTTCATCGAAGATCTAGATCATCAACCGATTCTTCTTCCTCTCCATCTTCTTGTTGAATGAAATCCGCCATCTCATCATCATCCAAGTCATTATCCCCAACATCGGAGTCAACATCGACATCAAGATCTTGGTGGACAATGTTAAGAGGATCGATAATCGGAAACATCATTGATCACTTGTTCTTGGAAAACGGTTTCTCGACGGGAGCATCGATAGTCGATCTTGCCTTTGTTTTGAAAACAACCGACCATTGATCTTTGTCTTTTTCAAACTTGGATATGGAGCATAGTAGACTTGCTCGACTTGATAAGCCGTAACAAATGGATCATAAGCGCCATATTTCCTACCACGATGAACTTCAACTATCTTATAATCTTTATGCACATTCATGCCCCGCTCGTAATTATCAAACCAATCACATTTGAACAATACGGCTTTGTAGACAATCGAATGTCCATAATACACCAACTCAATGATTTCATTTAAAGTGCCATAATAGTCGGCACCTTCCGTGGAATCGACACAAACTCCGTTGTTGATCAAGATTTACCAATATCGTTGCCCGGTTGAATGTCCGAAAGTTGTAGCCATTAATCGAATAACGCTTCCAAGTTTTGACTTGACGAGAAGGACCACTTGCCAAAGCTTTTAGCAAATCATCATTCAACAATGATGCTTGTTGTCCAAACCATTTGGTAAATTCATGTTCATGTTTATTCCAAATATCCGCCGAGGTCAATTGAGGTCATTGAACACGAATAAATTGCTCGAACAATCTAAGAATGAATCATTTTGTCGATTAATGTATATTTGTTCGAAAAAATCGTTAAGCATTGTATATATGTAGTAATGAGGTACTTACAGTTCATACGGTTTCATGATTTTCGCAGATTAGACAATACGTACTTGTGCACAAAGTCATATTCTTTATTATCCAAGAACCTCGTCTTGCACTTCCCGCTTGTTGTACCATTATGATCACGGAATAACTCGTAAATCAAACGATTGTTGATGCCGAAGTCTCACCAACAAAGAAGATTCTTTGCTTTTGTTTCAATATGATCATCGTAATACATAGAACGAAGTTTGAAATCTCTTCCAACAAATACGCATTGCATATTGATCCTCTACTAAAGCTTTGTTACCAATATGTTGTTTTAAGTGATTCAAAACCTTTCGAATGGATACATCCATCGATATTGCACGGGACCACCAACTCGACCTCATACGGCAAGTGTACGGTAAATGCTCCATCGAGTTAAAAACGCTGAGGCAAAATCTTCTCTAACTTGCAAATAATCTCAAGAATGTTATTCTCTAAACGAATCACGTCTTCTATTTTTAGGGTAGCAAAGACACAAGTCTCAAAGAATTGACTTATCTCGGTCAATGCATTCCATTCATTTTTCGGAATCAATTCTCGGCGGCAGCGGCAACAAACGTTCCATAAAACGCGTGACAATCATGGCTTTTCAAACCACGTAGAATGTATTGATCATGATCTACGCACCTACTCAGTCCAAGCATAACCGTCGTGGAATTTCAACTTGGTGACCCATTCACACAACACTTTTCTTTTCGCTTGTCAAGAACAAGTGTACAATCGGGGCGCTTTCTGCAAAGCTCTTTCAAATCTTTAGCAGATTTTGGACCACAAGCAGTCTTGCCTTTAACGTCCATAACCGTGTCAATCAGTTTTTCAAAGAAGTTTTTCTCAATATGCATCACATCCAGGCAATGTCGAAGCAAAGAATGTTTTCCAATACGGAAGATCCCAAAAATGCTTCTTTTCCACCAACCATTCTTGGAGTTTTTAAGCCGTTTCAAGTCTCGAATCGAGCCATCAATGATGCTTGGTAGGTGTTGTACAAATTCCCATACCTCCTCACCACTCAATCTACGGGTGAGTCGCGTGTTCATACTGTTTGGACTTCAAAAAACCTTTATCAGTGCGAAAAATATGGTCTTCAGGGAGAAACTGCCGATGACAATCAAACCAAGTGCATTTACCACTATGTTTGAGCCAGAACGACTTGTTTCCATCACCACAATAGGGACAAGCTTTCACACCAGCCGTAGTCCACCCGGATAACATGCCATACGCAGGAAAATCATTGATAGTCCACATTAGTGCAGCCCTCATATGAAAATTCTGTTTTGTGGATACATCGTAAGTAAACAACCCTGTTTCCCACAGCTGCTTCAACTCCTTAATCAATGGTTGCAAATAAACATCGAGGTTTCCTTTCGGATTTTTCGGCCCCGGTACAAGCACTGATAAGAATATAAATCGTCTTTTCATGCACAAACAGGCGGAAGATTGTATGGTGTAACCATGGATCGCCAAAGAAGAGTAGTTCTTCCCAAAATTACCAAAAGGTGCAAAAACCGTCGTGCAAAGTCCTAACCGCACATTTCTAGGCTCCTTAGCAAACTCATGGTGCATTTGGTCAAAATGCTTCCAAGCTTCAAATCACTTGGGTGGGCCATTATACCGCTTTTGTCCTGGGGTTTTCGCGTGCCACCTCATTTCCTTGCCTATATGTTTCGTGGCGCACAACCTTGGAGTCTAGGTCCAATCGGGAAATAAGTCATCACTTTGTTAGGCACACGTTGACCTCTTGCGTTCGTTTTCGGTTTATATCGATCAAGGTCACACTTCCGACACTTGTCCAGATTCGCGTCCTCCTCCCAAAATAACATACACCCCGCGGGACACACGTGTATTTTCTCATGGGGTAGCTCTAATGCCTTTAACAACTTTTTGGTTTGATAGAAGTTCGAGGTCATTAAGTTATTCTTCGGAAGAATATCTCCTATCAAACCGGTAACCCCGTCAACGCATTTGTGAGAGAGGTTGTGATCACATTTCAAAGTGAGCAACCTAGAAGCCGCTGCATAAAGACGGAGACACTACTTCCATCACATACGTGTTCCTCTGCGTTTTCAAAGATTTCAAAAACGATGCAACCAGTGGTTTGGTGTCTCATTGTTCTCCTCTTGGTTAAGAAATTCTTCTCTTACGTGATCAATCCTATCACGAACGCGTCATTAACCATGTCCCGATAAGGGTTCACATTCCGTTCTTCTTTGAACGTTGATCGGAATGGGAAACTCTTCACCATGACACACCCAATCATAGTAGTTTGCGCAAAACCCATATTTAGTTAAATGTAATCTCACGCCATGTTCGATTGAAAATTTAGTGTTCTTACACTTACTACATGGACACTTCATCATTCCATTATTTGCCCGAAACGAATCTAACTGCTTTGCATGTTTTATGAATTCCTCCACACCATTCACAAATACCGGGTTAAATTTCTTGTTAGCATCCAACCTCTCGTACATCCAACTCCGTTCTATTCTCTTCATTTTCAATCCTACACATCATATCATACAAAAATATGAGACTAACAATAGTCTTTGAAGGTTGTCTCAACACTTTTGCAAACTCAGTTTTACTCAACTTACTATGAAACTAACAACACTATAACCTAAATTTTCGATTCATGGTCAAAGGTTCGACGTCAAAATAATTCGGAGGCTTTGCCGGATAACAAAGTACCCCAAAGTACCATTTTCCAAACGGGTAGGAAAAGCACCCTTTTCAACAAACCAATTCAACCACATACTTATCATCATTTTCAACCAACATCCGAACTACCCCTACCGCGTCTACCTCTACCTCTACCTCTACCGACATCTATTTGACACGTAAAATGACGTTTATACTAATCTAAATGCAATTATAATAAAAAGGCGTTTATACTAATTAATAATATGTGCAAGGAAAGCGAGATTTTTCAGAGATCTCGTGAACTCACGGGTTTGCAATAGATCCCCTAACTATTGAGATTTACTGAGAGCACCTCTAACTACACCGACCTCAAGCAATTTCTTTGTTTGCTAAGCCGAGTAACTACAACACCTTCTTCGAAACCTGTAAAAAAAAAAGCAAAGCAAAGTAAGTGGATAATATTTCTTTTCTCATTACAATATCAAAGCTAGTTCATTCGATCGTGTTTTTTTTTTAATTAATGAATTTCTCGCTAGTTCATAGTGGTGTTACCTAATGGTTTACATAATACATACCACTTTTATTGCACTAATTTGACAAAAATATGTGAGTATATTGGTTTTGATGATAACAACACATGATCACATTGGATCAATTGTGTGTATGTGTGAAAAGGCATGATTTCAACTCAAACATCACATAAGGCTAGAAATGGTAAGCCTCACTTGAAATGCATGATCACAAATCATGAGCTTAAATTGAGAATGTGATAGGGCAAAATGGGAAAGGTGACCAAAGAGTTGACCTTAAGGGTAAATGGACATTTGACCTCAACTTACATTGTAACAACCTAAAATTGATCCAAAACACATTAGGTTGGTATGAGAATCATCATAGGGTCAAATCAGGTGAAAGTAGGTCAAAAAAGGAAAATGGGAATTTTGGGGAAATGGTCCAAACTCACCCGAATGATGTGAAACATGTTTAATTATATTAATACACTTAGAATTGACCCTAATCATGCTTTTTAAGTTGTTCAATTTGATCAAAATTGAATTAGGTCAAAATTAGGGTTCATGTGATAAAAATCTGCTTTGAATTTTTCTAAGTGTTGGACTGTTTTTCACCCATGTTCACACCCCATAACTTGCTCAATATTGAACCAAATTGCATGATCTTTATATGGTTGGAAATCTCATAATGCAAGCTACAAAACGAATATATAATATCTCATTTTCATGCAACACAGAGCACACACCATGTTGAACAAAAACGCATCAGATTGTGAAAGTCTCGTGTTACAGCTTTCGATGTGCTGATGTGTCACACTTTTGAGTACCTATACTACTTGGAATGAGTTGAATTTTTATATGTTATATATTGCATATAGGGGTACATTTTGTCTCAAGAAACTTTTGTGATTTAAGGTCTTTATCATAGCTAAAAGTTGACTACAAAATGCTTCAGTAAAACTGTGCATCTGTGAGATAGTTGACTTGTAGTGTCTTTTTGAGTGACGGGTTCAACTCCAAATTAGCTGAAAATTTGAGGGATTATAGTTGAAAATATTATGAGAATATTTCATTCTTTGATCATCTTGATTTGGACACGTGATCATATAGAAAATTTGAAGATAAACTTGTATTTATTTAAACTATTTCCAAAAATGATAATTGATTTGATTGGGTTAATTAATTGAGATAAATCCGGTTGTATCAATTTGAATTGATTGGAAATAATGCTATTATCTATATATTACACGTTCTACTCAAGATTGATAGGGGCACAAGAGGTATTTTACAAGAAAAGAGGCTGCAACCCTAAAAATAGCTATATATGGGGTACATTTGGTGTTAAACTTGGAGTGCAAGCAGAAAAACTCGATTGATCCTCTCACAAATCGACTCCAAAGTGTTCATCCTAACAAAATAAAACTAAAAGCAACTAATTTGACAAACAATAAAGACTTACCGGAGATGTGGCGGAGGAAGGAGGAGGCGGTTGGTTGTTGCGCCCCTGTGTGTTGTTGTTGTGTTCTTTGCTCGCCGGAGGAAGGAGGGGCGGGTGGTTGAAGAAGTGGTGACCGGAGGAAGAGTGGTGGTAGTGGTGGTGACCGGAGGAGGAGGAGAGGGTGGGGTAGTTGAAAGAGGCGGCCGGAGGAGGAGAGGGTGGGTAGTTGAAAGAGGCAGTGAAAAAGAAATGAAGAAGGAGAGAGAGAGGCTTCCCGTTATCTAATTTAGGTTAATCTTTTTTGGGACGACAAGCCTTTTTTGGGACGACAATGTCGTCCCATTAAATCATTCCGTCGCAAATTTACGTTTTCCGTCGCAAATTTTATCCAAATTCAGAATAATAAAATAATTCTATAAAATTTTATTGAAGTCCGTCGCAAAATAATAAAACTTTCCGTCGCAAAATGTTTTTTTGCGAAGGAATTTAAATTCCGTCGCAAATTTTATCTAAATTCAGAATAATAAAATAATTTTATAAAATTTTATTGAATAGGCCGTCGCAAAATAATAAAAAATCCGTCGCAAAATTGCCCGCCAAGTGGAAAAATCGGTCCCGCCAAGTGTCCCGTCGCAAACGTTAAAATATCCGTCGCAAACGTAAATTTGCGACGGAAATAATGTCCGTCGCAAAAACTCCGTCGCAAAACTGCTGTTTTTTTGTAGTGTGAGCTTTCTGCCGGATTCTGGGTAAGCCTGCGTTTACTGCATACAGTTTGCCTAGTCAGCGTATTTTGCAAGTTTCCTTTCAAATCAAATGGCTGGAGGGAAAGTAGTAGTACCTGAGACACCGAACAAAGGGCCGAATCAGGACCCTCCACGTGGCGCAATGTCACAACAGAGTACATGTAGCAAGGGGTCACGCACCGCCGGGGGAAGCGGCGGGAATGATAACGACCACGACATGCGGAGCGTGTTAAATAAAAAAGCAAAGACTTGTGAGCTAGAAGATGCGGCCATAAGGAAGGGCCGTAGCAAGTGCACCGGAGATCCTCCCCAACAAAACTTAGAACAGGGAGTGAATCCAACTCCGGGGCCAAGCTCTTACACGCTAGCTTTGAAATCCTACATATGTAGAAGATATGCGGGTCTACAACTTAAACCTCATAGTTGGGGGCCTCCCGCCCTAGCCAGTTAGTAAATTCTCCCCGCCTATGCCAGCTCCGACTGAGGTACATCCAACTCAAAATCCGATCAAGGCTAATCGACCCCATTGCATAGAGTAGTCATGCAACCTCAGTCCCTGAAAAGAGCATAATATCGGCACGCCAATGCCTCGGGCCCTGGATAACATCCACGGTGCAGCCCCTACGCGTAGACATCCGAAGCGGGCAGAAGATATTCGACAGGTTCGACCCCGGACAGAAGTGATCGATGACTCAGATTACGCAGAGAGTACAGTCAAGACAACTCTCCCCCCAAAAGTGGTGGATGAACTTAAGCTGATGAACAAGAAAATTGTGGATCTAGAAAAAGGAAAAGCAGTGTTCCAGGAAGCACCTACTTGGGGAACGTGTGTTCTTCACGAGAGCATACTGAAAGCGGCCCCAAGAGGAGGGATACATTACCCAACAGCAACAAATTACAATGCGACCACAGATCCCCTCGACTGGTTGTCGGCCTTCCAGAGCAAGTTTAGTCTGGCCATATCCAGTGATGAGGAATGGTGCATAGCGTTCGTCGGAGCCATGCAGGATAGAGCGGCCGCCTGGGTTCACAGTTTACCTCCCAGGTCAATTACGTCATGGGACGACCTTTTGAGCAAGTTTACGACCGAGTTCAGATCTGTGGGTCAGCCTAAGAAGACGCACACCGACTTGCACGAAATCCGCCAGGGTGAGAGTAAAACTACTCGTAGCTACTTTGATCGCTACACCAGAATCTATGAGCAGACACGAGGGTTACCGGAGAATTTGGTAATGACTAGCTTCGAAGCCGAGCTAGGAAAGGGATACCTCAAGTCCCACTTCGCTCTCAATACACCGAAAAACCTCCAAGATATGCTAGCTCAAACAAGGAAGTATGTCGTGACTGAGGCGCCATCAGCGGTGTCCACATCTCGACGTGACAGACAGAGGGCTTATCGGAGTCCACCGAGAGAAAGCCGCAGGAACAGAGTCCGCAATCTCAGAAAACCCGAGAAGTTTACAGATGACAACTTCACGCCCATCACTATCTCCTATACCCGATTGTTAGCCGAGGTAAGGGATGAGCTTCCCGACCCTATTCCGATGAGGCCCGACAAGCGCCGTGACACGTGCCAGTACTGTCAGTATCATAGGGATAATGGACACACCACGGAAGAATGCAAACAGTTAAAGATTGAGATTGAGAAGCTGATACAGCGAGGAAAGGCTTGACCAATACCGAAAGGACGGAGGTGGGGCTAACAAAGATAATCGTCAAGCCCGCCAATATGACAGAGAGATCCACATGATCACCGAGATTGCACCTAGCAATAAACAGATCACACAGCGAATCAACTCTATCTATAAGCGCGTCGAGCGGCCAGCTGTTCCGCTCGGTCAGGAGCAGCCACTTATATTTACCCGTAACGAGTTGGTCACATCCGTCCACACTGAGGATTCGTGCTTGAGCATCTCGGTAATCGTCAACCGGGCGCTGTTAAACAGAGTCATGATCGACATTGGGGCCTACAGAGACATCATGTACTACCATTGTTTCAAGGAGCTCGGCTTCGGTGACTCAAATCTGAGACCGCACAATGGCACCCTTGAAGGCTTTACCAATCACCGAATCCAGGTCAAGGGGGCCATCGATCTAGATGTGCAGATGAGAGATTACGCACCTTTCAGGACGGCAAAGGTAAATTTTTTTGTAGTAGATCTCCGGTCGAATTACAATGTGATCATAGGGGCTCCGGCACTAAAGCAATTCCAAATGGTCGTTTCGATACCACACCAACGGGCTAAATTTTATGCTGAGGATGGGATCGGAGTAGGCGTTAGTGACCCTGAATCAGTCCTAACCTATATTCGTACATCAAAGGGCTGATAACAAAAGACCACGCGTCGAGCGACCAGAGACGTCCGCAGAAATAGCTGTAATTCGAACGGTTAAACAGCTCACTCTTACGGAGGTCGAGTGTGAAACCTTACAGGTCAGAGATGAACTAGATTTCACAGCAGATGGAGAGTTGGTAGAGGTAGTCATCAATGATGCCTACCCCGACCAAAAATTAAAAATTGGCACTCAATTACCCATGTCCGACAAAGAGGCCCTGATTGCCCAGCTCCGAGAAATTTGGATGCGTTCGCATGGGTTGTAACCAATATAGGCGTGGAGCCAGATATTGAACTTCATCATCTGAATGTTGACCCCATATTTAAGCCATTCAAGCAGCGGGCACGGCAGTTCACCCCAGAAAATGAGGCCGCCATCAAAGTGGAGGTTGATAAGCTTATGCAAGCGGGAATCATCAAGGAGTTGGCCTACCCGACCTGGCTGGCCAACGTGGTAATGGTGAAAAAGCATACCGGAAAAATGGAGAATGTGTGTCGATTTCACTGATATAAACAAAGCTTGTCCAAAGGATCCTTATCAGCTTCCCAGGATGACAGGTTGTCGACTCCATCGCACGCTTTGATACCTTAAGCTTTCTAGACGCATATTTTGAGTATCATCAAGTCAAGATGGCAGAATATGATAAAGAAAAAACGGCCTTCAGAGCTGCTGGGGCCTGTATTATTATGAGATGATGACTTTCGGGCTGAAGAACGCAGGATCGACTTATCAAAGGATGGTGAACAAAGTTTTCAATTCACATATCGGTAAGAACATGGAGGCCTATATAGATGATATGGTCGTCAAGTCAACCACCGGAGGTCATGCCACAAACCTCGCTGAGACATTTGATAATGTCAGAAAACACTCCATGAAGCTTAACCCGGCCAAATGCACGTTTGGCGTCCCAGCAGGCAAGTTTCTAGGGTTTATGGTTACTTGGTTAGTCATCGAGACATTGAGGCCAACCCAGAGAAGATCCAAAGTCTGAACGAAAGAAGCCAACCTGCATAAAGGAGCCAACCTGCATCAAAGGAGCCAACCTGCATCAAAGAGGTCCAAAGTCTGAACGAAAGAATCATAGCTTTGGGAAGGTTTATATCCAATTCTGCAAAGAAATGTCTTCCGTTCTCCAAGATCCTAAAGGGTGACAAAATGTTCGCATGGGATGAAGAATGCTTCAAAGCATTCCGAGCACTCAAAGAATACCTGGAGAGACCTTCATTGCTAGTCAGCCTGACAGATGAAGATGTTTTGTTTTTATATTTGGCGGCATCAGTTAGGGCTGTAGCCGCTGTGCTTGTAAAGGAGGCCGGAACCCTCCAAAATCCTATTTTCTACGTAAGCAAGGCTCTCAGTCCGGTGGAGTGTTGCTATTTTAATGTTGATAAGCTTGCCAACTTGCTGGTAGTTGCTGCCCACAAACTCAGGGGCTACTTTACTTCGCATGCTATTATCGTTCTCATGAATAGTCCATTGCATCAAGTACTCCACAGGCCGGACCTCTCGAGTCGCTTACTTCGATGGGCGATCAAACTCTCAGAATTCACTATACAATACCAGCCCCGAAAGGCAATCAAAGCATAATCACTAGCAGATTTTATCGTCAAAACGAGCTTCAACATAGAGCAGTCGAGTCCGCCAGAACTCGATGACCAAGCGTGAGCCGAAATCACAAAACAAAGCGACCGGAAAATTGTTGGCATTTATACGTTGATGGAGCATCCAGCATGAGCGGATGCGGGGCCGGTGTTATCTTAACTGAGCTGGGGACAACTAAGGAAATTGAGAAAGCCCTTCAATTTGAGTTTGACGCCTCAAATAATCAAGCGGAATACGATGCAGTCATAGCAGGCCTCAAACTCTTGAAAGAAATGAAAGTAAACAACGTTGAGGTCTACTGCGATTCGCAACTTGTCGTCAATCAAATATCAGGGGATTACGACACACACTGTGGTATTCTGAGTAAGTACTGTGAGGCCGTCAGGCGATTGAAA
The DNA here is from genome assembly GCA_026214975.1 of Gentiana macrophylla. NCBI lineage: Eukaryota > Viridiplantae > Streptophyta > Magnoliopsida > Gentianales > Gentianaceae > Gentiana > Gentiana macrophylla. The sequence continues at coordinate 86,451,454 of CM047813.1, forward strand.
GAAGAATTCAATTATAACCAGTTCAAAAGGATTGACATAAAGGATAATTTGTGGGCAGACTTCCTGACGAGGCTGTCGGAGAATGAAGAATTCGTTGACCCCTCCATCATGGTTGAGTATCTAGCAGCGACTTTTATCTACAGAGACAGGGTCATGGATATTGACGAGCATGCACCACATCAAGGCTGGGTTGATGATATTAGAGCATACATCGAATCAGGCTGGTTACCTCTGGATAAAAATGAGGCTCGCTCTCTCCAAAAAAGAGCAGCAAGGTACACCGTCTTGGATGGGATCTTATACAGGAGATCAATCACGAAACCTCTGCTCAGATGTGTCAGCAAGGAGGAAAGTGAAAAGATCCTGGCCGAATTATATCAAGGAGCGTGTGGTGGACACCATGCTAGCCGCTCTCTAGCTCAAAAGGTCATATCCGCTGGATACTACTGGCCGACAATACTACAAGACGCCGAGATCCTATTCAGGACGTGCCCAGCGTGCCAAAAATTTGCAGACATACCGCGGTTTCCTTCGGTAGAGCATAGCATCGTGGTAACCTCCTGGCCGTTTGACATGTGGGGACTAGACCTCATTGGTCCATTCCCAACCGGAAGAGGTAGCTGCAAGCTCATCATAGTAGCAGTAGACTACTTCACCAAGTTGATCGAGGCAAAGCCTTGGCGAAGATAGGAGCTAAGGACGTGATCTATTTCCTGCACGACCAGATATGGTCGAGATTCAGCTTTCCTAGATCAGTGCTCACGGATCACGGACCGCAATTCAGGAAGGAGTTCTCAAGCTTTGTAGGGATTACAACGTCAAACACTGGCAGTCATCAGTAGCCTACCCGCGGGGTAACGGCCAAGCTCAGGCCGGGAACAAGCAAATAATCAAGATGCTAAAGAAAAGTGTGAGCGATTGCGCAACCGCGGGATGATGGGTTGATGAGCTCCCCGCCATCCTATAGTCGCTTTGGACAACGGTGAAAACCCCCACGGGTCAGACACCTTTTGCGCTCACATATGGCTCAGAGGCCATGACCCCAATCGAGATGGCACTCCCAAGTATTAGGGTCGCAAGGCACAACCTCGCGGAAAACGAGCTTAACCGGAAAATCGAGCTGGATATGGCAAAAAAAAGAGGATAGCAAGCAGATCGCCAAGCGATTTCATGATAAAAGAATCCGGGGTCATTATTTCAAAGTAGGAGATTTCGTCCTCCGCAACAGAAAGGCCACAGGCCTCGAGCCTGACAGAGGCAAACTGACCGCAAATTGGGAAGGCCTGTACCAAATATCCAGGGATATCAAAAAAGGAACGTATGTCCTGAAAGACAAGGATGGCTATGAGCTTAATCGTTCTTGGCACGCAGATCACCTGAAGATGTATTATATGTAGTGGAAACACGCGAGCACAGTCATGTCTACGTCCACGGCGTACATGAATCGACATATTTTTGGGTTATGGCTCTTCATTTCAATGTTTGCGACATTAATGAATGTGCTTTCTTATTTTGCAAGTATGTAAACCGATGCTACTTGCTCGCTCTAATTTATGTTCGGTTAGTTTTCCCAATCTCAAAGTACTTCTATTTTCACGAAAATCAAACGGCCATGCCTTTTTCATTCGCGAAAATAGGGGGCCGGTACAGTGCAAACAAAAAACAAAACAAAACACCCTAGCGGTTATAGTTTATGCGGAGATATTGATCCCTGGGCGCAAGAGTCATCCCGAAACTGGTAGTACAAAGACTCGAAATCAACCATGCAAAAGGGATCGGACGATTCGGATCCATGTTTCTCGCATAGGTAACAGCCTCACGGTGAATGATGAGCCCCCAGTCAACATTCACATCCGGGTACATATAGCATGTATAAGGATGGCCTCTTCATCGGTCAACAATTCAAAATTATCATAGGGAATGGCCCGAGTATTGATTAACCATTTCCATTCCCGATACCATCGACAAAGCCCAGAGGCAACACCATTGTTAACGGGCTCATCTTCTCTTACGGGAAATAAAGCCACATACGCGTCAAATCTATGAGCAAAATAGGGCTCTTCGCTATCGAGGTCCCAGGCCGTTTCGAAATGCAAGGCCGGATCAAATGCGGGGAGTTGTAGAAGCTCATTTATGGCCGCTGGGGTGAAGCACACTTGAATGCCTCAGACGGAAACAACGGAAACAAAGGAAACTTCTTCGACGGACTGAGCCTATGACAGAACGACATAAAATTCGTGGACCAGGGTGAGGTTGCACCTCCCAATGGGACCAAGAAGAAAATGACGCCACCCGGAGTGAGCCACATGAATCAAGGACCCACTCCCATCAGTCTTGTTTAAATCCAAGATCCTCTCGGGTAAGTGTGCATGATCGGCAAAGTAATCCCTATAATTTTGGATAGCATTAGCTGACACCGTATTAAAGAAATGGGACAATAGAGAGGGAGAGGTAGAGCCAGAAGAGGACGACATGATCAAGCTAAGAACAGAAACGAAGATCTCAGAAAATAGTTTTTGAGCTTCAAGGTAACAAAAGTTTTCCCTCCATTTATGTTGAGGAAGAGGATACACAAACGGCGGGAGATAAAAGCATCCTACGGTCATAATTAGTAGGCTTTTCAAATTCAAGATGGAAATTTGATCCGTATTAAATACAACGCTGAACGCACGGTCTTCTAGGGCAACCGTAAGTCCTCGGCTTTAATGCTTCATCCTTTCTAACGAGAAAGGTACGTGCTCGATATGGGCGATAGGGCCACGTGTAGGACTGGCCGCCACAATTGGGTCGGATTATGGATGCGTTTTTACACAGAATCAGGAAATATGCAAACTAGAAAAATAAAACGCGAACAAAAATCAGAAATTCAATCAAAACCCATTATCAAAAGCAGGAAAACAAACGGAGAGCTAAAAATATGACGACTCTTCTTTAGAAAGAGGCTGGGATCAGGAGAAGACCCAGATAGGATTTCATCGAACACAATATTCTCCCGGGAAAGATACTCGTCCGATGTACAAGTAGGAACTAGAGCAGAACAAAGGTTGGAAACCAACCAGGAAAACGGAATGGAGCGACCATGCTTCATGCCCGTAGCGAAAGACACCGCCTCACGATGCATCAAGAGACCCCAATCCACATTTACAGATGGGGTGCCAATAGCATGCAGAAGTAGGCCCTCCTCCTCTGTAACCTCTTCAAAGTCATCAGGGGGAAGCACACGAGTGTTGATGAAGCGCTTCCATGGCCGTGCATCATGAGACAACTCGGATGCGACCCCCTCTGGAGCAAACTCCCATGAAGCAGGGAACAAGTAGTGAAGAGCGCCATTCTGATGCGCGTGCTTGGAGACCTTATCTTCATCCAAAGCCCAGGCCCGCTCAAAATGAAGGGTAGGATCAAAGTTGGGAATATGGAAGAAGTTGTTGATGACGGCCGGAGTAAAGGGAACCGCAACTCCGCGAACAGGCACAGAGGTTAGCGGCCATCTAGACCCCTCATCGGACAGAGCCGAGTAAAACTCGCGCACCACCGTCGTATTGTAGCGGCCGGAAGGCCGGGCCACCAAGTCTTCCCACCCAGACAAAGAGATACGAATGCGAGTTCCTCCATTTACCTTGCACCGATTCAAGCCCCTCTCAATCAATAGGGGACATCTATTGAAATACACCAAAAAATTCGCCAGTACCTCATTGGACGATGTCCTGAAGAAGGGTGATTGAACATTGGAAGGAGGCATATTGCTAAAATAGATTAGAAAAAAGGGTGACACACATTTGTTGACAGGAAAAGGCTCAAATTCTGAAGTGTGAGTGAACATGATGGCTACACACTCCTTTTATAGGCAGAGCCAAAAGGAGCTACGGTCCAGACCAACCCAATCCAACGGACGAGGTTAGCTCTTTCAAATTCAAAATTTGAAAAACGGATAAGGGGCACAATAGCCTCTTTCAATGCAACAACAGTTTTTACCCCGGCGGTCGAGATTACGGTTATCAAGGCAAATCATAAATGGGCATGTCAGAGGGAGACTCTTACACTTCCAAGGCTGACACGCCCAGAACGGTCAACGGAATAATTCAAATTATTTCGATCAAGACCCGACAGGAGTCATGCCAAAACAATGGGGCCGCATGTTGCAATTTTTAAATTCTAAGTTCAAGATTATACGCTCCCCGTGATATTCTCAGGATAGAGCCTCCTGGACTCATCACGGATTGGGCGACCTAGCTCTCGGACCGACATCAAGGGCGGACCGACAGATAATCAAATTATTTTCAATAACACTACACGCTGTGGGCCCAAGGCTTATTAAAAACAAGGGACCGTATGCCCTGGGCAAGATCGTACTTACTCGAAAGACGTCATATTTTTGAGCAAAATAAAGAAAGAAACGAGGCAACAGATGGCGAACACAATATATGAAAAAGGAGAGCATGCAATTAATTATAGAAAGAATGCCATACAACAGCCGTTACGTCATCCAGAGTTAAAAAGTTATTACAAAGCAACTTCAAAGACAGAAAATAAAAGTTTTCAAAATACTACAACTAGAGAGAAATTAAAGAGGCGTTGAGGCTGTCACTGCTGAGTCTCTCCTTCTTCGGGCACCAAGGAAGCATCATGAACGTTCTCTCCCTGAACAGACGGATGCAACAACGAGTCAACCGTACTCGAGACCAATGTAGCCGGGGGATTTGCCGAGGCCACAACAGGAGGCCCGTTAACCAACGCTCTCAGATTGTCAGGATCCCCGGTGGCGGACTCCAAGTTGCTTCGCCCCGATTGGCCAAGTCCACAGCAATGGTGGCAAGCTCCTCCTCGGTAAAAGGGATCTCGGCGTGAAAATGGAGCAACCGGGTGTCATACTGATCGGTTATAGACCAGTTTTTCAGGGTATCCAAGGAAGGAGCATTAACCCCAAGAGCCCATCGAGCACAACGAGCCAAGTGGTAAAAGCCTTCGTCATAACCAGCCAATCCCGCGACGCCAAGAGCCTTTGAATACACTTCAGAAGTCTGGAAAACGGCGACCGCTTCAGTTCGGGCTGCCACTCTAGCCGTCTCTAGCTTAGCCTCCAGGTCAGACTCAGCTTTCTTCACCCGATCCTCAAGGGCTTCCTTCTTTTCAACCCATACCTCAGCTGTCCTGATAGCTTTGTTCTGTAACTCGTTGATGGTTTTATTGAGCTCAAGGGTGTCCTTCTCAAGCTTGGACACAAGTTCGACACGAGGGGTCTCTGCGGCCTCAAGTTCCTCCCGATGTTTTTTCCTATTCTCCTCCAACTGACTCCTGGCTGTGCTAAGCTCCAAGGTAACCTGGTTCACTTGCCCCTCCAGCTGACCAACTTTCTTCACAGCCGTATCCCGCTCGCTTTTAAGTCCGGCATCCAGGCGATCACGCTGGGCGACCGCGGTATTCGCCTGTAAAGGAGAAAATGGAGTTAGACGCAATAGGAGCAAATGTGTATAAGAGGATGAAAGAAAGGACTTACAAAAGCGGTGATCATTCCTATCATGCCCGCTAAGTCCTCTCCACGCTGCAGGAACCCAGATTGCGGACCCAGTCTGTCCATCATCACAGACCGAGAGCCAATTCCCTTTCCAATGACCAGGTCGACTTCATCCGGCCCATCCATCCTTAGATTTCTGAGCTGGGGAACCCTCGAGATAGTGCTAGCCAGGACTATGGCTTCATCCTTACTTCACAGTTTCTGGAACCAGGGAAGCAACCTCGGAGGTCGGTTATCACCTTGCTGAGTCGAGGGGCCACTCGCATGACGCTCTATAACTGAGCGGATATCTGATTGAGTAGTGATCTTGTGCAAAGTTTCTTTAGCCACAGCAGCACCCTTATGGCCCTGACCGCCATCGGTCCTTGGCTTCTTCGAGTCCGCCGCCTCCCCCGTATCCTCGACATCAATTAAATCAATTCTCGGAGTCGACTCAGACGATCCAGTGGTGGTCTGAGACCTGGCTCGCTTTGTAGCGGCGGTTTGAGAGGGCTTCTTGATGACTAAGGTACCGGATTTGCCCTTGGCCTGAGCAACAACAGTTTTGTTAGGAACGGTTACCATGGGCAGAGGATGCTCACAGTACTTGACAAAATCTCTGCCCTCTTCCCTTCACTGGCTTGTGCCTGTTCGAGCATCTGTTGGCGGAGACAGCTCACGTTCACCATATCTGTACAAGCGGACACAGTTAATACAAGGCATATAAGAAGGAAAAGACAAATACAGAGAGATAATAACAAAAGATTAGAAGTTGAGAATACATATCGTGCTAATAGGAAACTCCTCCCGCACTCAAGGATCTCCCCCACATTCTTCACATTCAGAGGGCAAACATATCCTGTGATGGCACTCCGAATACCATTCCGGATCACACAACAACGGGTCGATTGGGGTGAGCACATCTCCCTCGCTAGGACTGGTAATCCCAGCCATTCGGCTATATGACTCGGTAGGGTCGAGGAGGAGGCGAAGATTGAAGGTCCTCTCCTATGAGGGTTTCATTCCCCCAACAAATCCCAGCAACTCCTTGATTCTAGCAATAAAACGATGGTCGTCGACCTCCTCCTCAAAGTATTTGATGCTTTCTGTATCCGGGTCTACTCCGGTGATTCTCTTGAATGGCCATCCAACTTGAGACTCAACTTTCATACAGCGGTTATGCCAAGAATCAACTTTCTCCGGGAGGTCGAAAAACAACTGGCAGGCTTTCCTTCCAGGCGCCACCTGATCGAACTCTCCAAATTTGGTAATCCAGAAGAAATGGCTGAATACATCAAATGTGGGTTCTCTACCAAGCAAGTGGCTCACAACGATTAAGCCCAAAACGACCCTCATCAGGCCAAGGGTGAGGTCGATGAGATGTGTGTCGGTCACCTCCAAAAATTTGACAAGAAAAGGATCAAATGGGGCTGAGCCCCTGCCACCAGGTGGTCATAATGCATCCAGATGTAATCAAACTTTGAGCGACCACAGACCCATTTCTTATCCTTAACCCCGGGAAAGCTAATAAAATGGTAATCCGTTGAAATATCAAAAGCGGCCAGGGAACTGGTATAGTCCGCGGAGCGATGAAACTTCTTCCACTGCTGGGCAACCTCTTTGTCAAAATCTTTCTAGGCCTCGACCTCAACACGACCCTCTTTGGTATATTGCTTTGGGGGCCGTAGATTCAATTTCTTAGACTCTCTCCTTTTCCTAGACCGAGCCGCATTCGCCCGCAGCAAAACCTCAGTCTTGTCTGGACCTTGACCAGAGACGCTCGGGACCTCTCCATCGACCATCTCGACCTCAAGCTGTTCGACGAAATCCTTGAAGGTCTGCTCGCCTTGATCCACCTCGTCAGGCCCATACTCCGTAGCCTCCTGGTCGTCCTCTCATGGCTGGGGGTACGTTCGGAAGACATCCTGAAAAACACATGGGCGAGGCGGATTATCAGTCACTTAGACTTAGGAGTCGGGCCAAGACGAGCGTGTCCACACATCATGACACCTCGCCCCTCCATTTTTCCCGCAGAAACCACAAACCCTTGAATCTCAAACCATGGTGAAGTCAAGATTCTGGGAAAATAAAGGCTAAGACCCAGGGGAACAACTCAGGTGAAAAATCAGACACAGACCAAACGACCGTTAGGGAGGCGACATTTTGACGATTTGGATACAGGCATAAGCACAAAACATCATACATAAAAAGACGGGTGTAAAACATACTCAAAAAACACTCAACATTCAAGCATTTCAGGTTTAGTTTGAGCGAAACTACCTAATAGGAATAACGAAATGCATGGGGAAACAAACGCGGAGGAAAAGATTGAAGCTTTTTACCCGAAGGTTGAAGATCTATTGGAAACAGGATGAGGATCGGCCGGTGACTTCGAAGGAACTACCAAAAAATCCTTAAACTCCACCGGAAACTGCTGCTAAAACCACCGGATTCTTCAGATACCACCAGAGTATTCTCGTTACAAAAGCATAAATGAGGAAAAGTGTTTTCGATGGAGGGTTCGCCCTTTTATATAGGCAAACTGGAAGCCGAAACGTCGTGTCGACCGTTTCAAAATTTGAAATTCAAAGCACAACTACCTCACAGTTATCGAGATTCTCCCACCAATAAGAAGCCGTGGCCAGTCATATCAACCGTCACGGCAATACGGAACCAAGGTTACGCCTCGACCAATGACCGTCACCACTCGTAAAGTATGATTCTGTCCGCTTCATAGCGCTGCTCCCAATTCTGCTCGCTCATCAACACCACATCAACGTTTGTCCGCTTTATAGCGCAACGTCTGACAATGAGTCATTTCATGACATAAAAATTGCCAAAAACCCGCTAATACCAACACGGTCCTAAACATGCCCCTCCGAGAATGCAGTGTTCTTTGCTTGTCCGCTTTATCGCGCAGAAGCATGCAATGAGTCATTCCGGGACTTGAAAGTTGCCAAAAACCCGTCACACGCAAAGCGGTCCAAAGCCTGTCCGCTCAAAGCACACAACACCTCACAGTAAATCGATTAACGTCGTCAAGGCTGGCTCAACCCCAAACTACTATAATCGGCACCACCTCTAACGGAGCTTACAAGGTCGCGATATGCAAGCGCGCACAACCTTACTCCCTGTCTAAACCATAGCAAAAGGTTTAACCACAGAGTAGGGGGCATTGATATACCACGGCCGAACACGGTCCACCGGACCACCATCAGACTCACCGTAGCGGTCTCTTCTCAACCTCTGACCTTCATCGCCACTAGCCCGTCTGGAAGTAAGCCGATCGGGTCATCGAGTTCGCGCGATCGTATCTGACCTTAGGAGGGGGACCGAACACGCTACCTCCCCTCCGATATATCGGTCAGCCGGGCTACGCCCTCTACCTTTAGGTGAGCACGCTCTATACTAAGCATTAGCAAGGATAAGATTGTCTCAGCAGGAAGGCACCAGAGCGACCAGCTGTCTCTTCGGCCCGACCCTCTACAGCTGCATGTCTTCTTAATTATGCTTAATTATGCCTTGTCACTGTTAGTCTAATCGCAATTAGAGCTTTGCCTATAAATAGAGGCTTCATGTAACCAGAAAGACATACGCAATTCAATATAAGCAGATAAGCTCTGTCAATTTGTTGACCACGTTTTCCCTTCACCACTTATTGCGTTCGCCAGCTGAGCACCGCCATTTATCCTTCGTAGCCACCATCACCCCTCCGTAAAAGTCATCTTCTACACCCAGATATCCACCCTCTAAACACCTCCTCTAGCACCGTGATATTCCCAGCAATATCAATATGATAGGGTATGTATGTCTATTTATACATAAAATACAACATATAATTGCATTCTTAATCTGTGTGAAAAATAGACATTTTTTATGGAACGGATGTAGTATCTAATTAAAGGGAAGGGATAGATGTGTGTGGAAGGGTGGATGGAAACATGAATTGTGAAAGTTAAAAAAACGTAAGCTAGTTATGTTGTATAGTAATTGTGATCTTTATAGTAACATAAACTAAAAATAAAAATAAATTTTCATTGGTAGAGGCTTTTCATTTTTTCTTGGTTCAATTCCAGACTAAAAAAATTATATTAAAAGGTTAGGTTTTATTTATTTTTTTTTTCTTGACTAATTTTTTGTTTTGTTTAAAGGTTAGCTTAATTAGACCATCCCAATTATAATTCCTTGCTCTGTCCTTGTTTTCAGTCCCTTCCTTAACGTTCTTTTTCTTGTAGTCTCTTAATTATTGTTTTCATAACTCTATCTTTTTCATATTGCATATTTAATGTTTTTGTTTTATGTTTTGTATTTGGCTCTAACTATCAAGTTATTTAGCATAAGGATACTCCATTTTTATACTGTATCAACCCTTTGATACGTTATTTCTCAAGGCACACAAAAAGAGGAGCTTTACTTTTTTTTTTTTTATTTGACGCTTTTCCACAATTAAGCATATACCAATACTTTGTATATTTCAAGTCGTCATAACATACAAATTCTCACTTTTGACCTTTTTTTTTTCCTTTCAATAACTTTATCCCTTAGGTTGACTTAGTAGAGACAAGAGAATACTCCAAAGTAAAACACCTGCCCTCTTGGATTTGTAAAAGTGTTAATTTGATTTTCTAAATAATTAGAAGAACGAGTACAAGAATAATATGTATACAAAAGCTTTTACATATAAATAAAGAAAAACATAAACACAGCACTATAGACAAATGGAGCAAGTTTTCTTCTTATTCAATTTATTGTTTACAAGTCCCTTTTATAGGGTTCTGAACTAGGCTATAGATAAAAGAATATTTAAATAAATAAATAAACAGATAATAGAGTATTTATCCAAATTTATTTTATTCAAATCAACCCTAATTTTCTGGAAGATAACAACCGAGCTGTCCTACCAACTGCACCTTCAAACTCATGAATCCTGCCCGCCTTTATCCACAAATTTCGAATTGTTCGAATTGTCAATACCGTCCCTCAAACTGGGCCGTCGGGTAAGGCACAGTTTGGTCTGAAAATTGAGCAGCAAGGCCCGGGGCATGGCCTTAGTGAAGACGTCTGCAACTTGGGCTTTCGTTGGGACGAATCTGGTGGTAAGCCGGCCAAGAGCCACTTGTTCTCTGACGAAGTGGTAGTCCAGTTCGATGTGCTTACTTCGAGCATGAAAAACCGGATTGATTGTCATATGTAAGGCACTGAGGTTGTCACTGAAGAGAATTGGTCGGTTCGAGCTGGGTAATGACAAATCACGAGCAAGGTAGCTAAGCCAAGTTAACTCTGCTGCAGTGTGTGCTAAAGCGCGATATTCAGCCTCTGTACTGGATCGGGAGACTGTTGGTTGCTTTTTCGCACACCAAAAAATGATATTGGCACCCAAGTAGGTGTAGTAACCAGTGGTGGAGCGTCGTGTAACTGGGCATCCAGCCCAATCGGCATCGGAGTAGGCACTGAGATCAAGGGTTGTATCAGAGGTAAGTTGCAAGCCAAGGTGAAGTGTTCCTTTGACAAACCGAAGCACTCTTTTTGCCAATTTGAAATTGTTTACAGTTGGCTTTTGTAGGAACTTAGATAGGTAGTTAACACTATAGGTGACAACAGGACGAGTGAAGGTCAAATATTGAAGACCCCAATCAAGCTCCTGTAAGGAGTTGGATCTTCGAGAAGTGGTGACACAGAAATCCATCTGGTTTGGTGGAGAGTGGGATGTCAACAGGTTTGCAATCCATCAATTCTGCTCTTTCAAGTAGTGTCATAGAATAATGTGTTTGGGAGAGGTGTAGTCCTGCCCTTGTTGGAATTATCTCAACTCCCAGAAAGTGGTGTAATGTACCTAGATCTTTCATAGCAAACTCACTGTGTAGGACACCAACAAATTGCATTAGTAGTTCTGGATTTGTGCCGGTTAGGAGCATGTCATCCACATAAAGTAGTAAAAATAAGGAACCTTTGGTGGAATGGAAAATAAATAGGGATGGATCTGAAAGACTACAATAGAAGCCATAAGTTAACAAGAAGCTGCTGAACCGGTCAAACCATGCCCTAGGGGCCTGTTTGAGGCCATAGAGAGCCTTGTGTAACTTACACACAAAGGATGGATAATGTGGATCAGCCATCCCAGGTGGTTGCTCCATGTAGATTTCTTCAGTGACTAGGCCATGTAAAAATGCGTTTTTGACATCTAACTGTCGAATTTGCCATCCTTGCACTAGAGCTACAACAATGGCAAATCTGATAGTTCTTGGTCTGACCACTGGAGAGTAGGTCTCAGTGTAGTCAATGCCATCAACTTGATGGTACCCCTTGGCTACCAATCTGGATTTCAGCCTTTCAAGGGTTCCATCAGGTTTTAATTTGGCTTTGAACACCCATTTTGACCCAATGATATGCATACCTGGGTGTTTGGGGACCAAGGTCCAAGTGTTGTTGCGGTGTAATGCTTGGAGCTCTTCTTCCATAGAGGCTTTCCACCCTGCATGTTGTAATGCCTCTTTCACTGTTCTAGGCTCCCTGGGAATGTCTGCAAAAACCCTAACTTGTAGAGCATATTTAGGGTTAGGTTTGAAGATACCCTGCATACCTCGTGTTATGACTGTAGGTTGAGGCAAAGGAGTGGTGGTTTCTGATGGTGGAGATACTGGAGAGCTTTGTGTTTGTGGTGAGGTTTCAGGGTGTTCTGTCCTATCTGTATGGGACTGGGAAGTTTCAGGAGTGTCAATGTGTGATTGTACGTCCTCTGGATCATGGAGGGGTGAGGTAGGAGTGGCAGGAGTGGAATCTAGAGCTGTGTCTGTGGTGTCTAGACAAGAAAAGTGTGGTGGTGAGGGAGGTGTGGTAGATTCTGCTGGTGTGGGAGGTGTGTGTTGAAGAGGTAAAGAGACAGGTTCTAGAGGGATGGCATTAAGAGAAGGTGGTGTAGGGTTTTGTTTCTCAGTGTGAGTGGTTGGTGTGGAGGGGGTGCTGGCAGGTATCCAAGAGTTTAGGATGTGTGAGGCATGCTCTAGGACCCCTGGACCTGATGTGTTGTGAGTGTTTTTGTATGGGAACACTTGCTCATCAAAAACAACATGTCTAGAGATAAAAAAATTTCCTAGTCTGTGGATGGAAACATTTATATCCCTTATATTGGGGACTATACCCTACAAAAACACACATGACACTCTTAGGATCAAATTTGTTTCTCTTAGTATCCCAGGTATAAGGAAAGCATTTAGACCCAAAAACCCTCAAGTTGGAGTATTCAGGATGTTTACCATTCATAACAAAGTAAGGAGAGTCTGTGTTTAGAGATGTAGAAGGCAACCTGTTAAGGACATGTACTGCAGTACTAAATGCTTCAACCCACAGAAACAAAGGAGCTTTGATGTGATACAGCATTGTCATTCCAAGTTCCCTAATCACCCTGTGTCTCCTTTCTACTACACTAGTCTACTCTGGTGTATGTGGGCAAGAGATTAGGTGTAAAATTCCATTTTTCTGAAAGTGTGTGATAAGAGGAGTGTTCAGAAATTCCCCTCCCCCATCACTGTGAAAGGACTTGATTTTTTTTTCATATTGTGTCCACACAAACTGTTCAAACTGAATATAAGTATTGAAAAAATCTGATTTATTGTGTAAAGGAATAAACCAACTGTATTTTGAAAAATCATCCACAAAACATGCATAATACCTAAATTTTCCAATAGATTGAACAGGAACAGGGCCCCATAAGTCACAGTGAATCAAATCAAAAGTATTTAAACTAGAATGTTTAACATGAACAAATGGCAGTTTGCTCATTTTCCCTAACTGACAACTGTCACAGATGTGGTCTGTGTTTATTTTTCCTACCACCTCTAGAAGGCCTTTATTTTGAGTGTCTGGATTGTGGAGTACTGAGAGTGACCAAGCCTTTGATGCCAGATGTCTGTTGACCCTTTCTTGAACCTAGTTGAGTAGAATGCCTCGGATCATTGGTGATTACATATAGATCACCCTTGCGTGTCCCTTGTTTCAACACCTGATCTGTGTATATTTCCTTAACACAACAGTCAACATTAGTAAATTCACATTTAACAGTTTTGATCGATCAATTGGGATCGAGGAGAGTTTCATTAGGAAATCTACTGGAACGCAGTGAATTCAAAAATTTATTTCCTATCGACCCAAGATCGACTTCGTTTAAGCAATAAACAAACAAGTAGTGAGCGGTGGTTACCTTGGTTGATCTAATAGATCGACGCTTTGACCGTCTAAGGAGAGTAGTTTCGCATAGAGAGCCCAGTGTTCGGCCTCTACCGCTAGTCCACACGAACAGACCCGCCGGAATCCACCATTGGATTGCTATTGGAAAACTCCGGTTGCTAGACCGGCCTTTTTCCCCTCTCTCCAACTCTCCATAAGATGCTCTCCATTTTTACACAAGAACTATTAGTTCTTGGAATTATGATGTACGAAAGAGCTTGACACCCACCTCCTATTTATAGTGGTTGGGGCGCCCCCTAGTAGAGTAGAGGAGAAGAAAACATTTTTCCAATAAAATAAGGAAAATATAATTGATTGATTTATCTCATTTATTACAATATCTCATATTAAATAAATCTAGGATATTGTCAATATCTTATATTGAATATTCCCAAGATATTGTCAATATCTAATATTGACTATCTTTATTTTATTACCATAAATCAATTTACACATGTGTATATATATCACTTATATATATTACAAACACATAAATCTATATATAAATATCTAGCTATGACAAATGTGCACATGTATATCTTATATACATGTACAGCACACGCATGTAATCATATATATTTATATATTAATATCTTATATTAATATATGGTAATCTTATTAATTAAATTGCACAATCCAAGTGTATCTTATACACACACAAATTTAATACCTTAGCCAATAAATTGGCATCCGGAATATTCTTTAATTAATATAATATTATTAATATCTTGTATTTAATTTATTCATAATACATAAATACCACCATATTAATTTACCACTATAACCTTTATAGTACGAGATAAATTTTCCTTATTCGGTTATCATCTATAACCATATTTTAATCCGGCTAGATGTTCATATGTGTGTGACCCGATAGGCTTCCGAATATGTTGGCCGTAGACACAAAGTGCAAACTACGAAAATGCCCTTCATACCTAACGATCACGGGATAGCGTCTAGCAACACACCGTGACCCCAATCATCGGAAGAGTCAAATGCAATGACTACTACCTTTCATGTGAAAGCTTGATTACCGTGTAACTTACAATCCCATCATTTGTAATAATATCCATACGGATTGCGTCGAAGTCGAGTGTCAAAACATCAACGACCGTATCTTATAATCTGGATATCATGCTCTCTCGAAGTAACTCATTTACTCCCACTTTGCAAAGATTCACGAGAGTAAGACATTCCTTATAAGAAGGCCATTTCGGATATTCGATCCCAATCATAGGATACGCGATTCTGGGCGACCAATCATGTATACTCCGCATGCTTCAATATCATACCCAATCACTACCGCATGATCGCCCGTGGCTGTGGAAACCTCAATAGTGTCAAAGCATGACAATCCACACCGTGATGCCATGAAGACTCGGTCCAAAGGATAATTACACAACCGCCACATAGTGTGACACTTATCCGTGTAAGTGGGTCGATCCTAACGACGCATTCTCTAATACACGTCCACGTCACGGTCCAAGTGTCTCTACACTTTGATAGGCGAGATATATCCACCGCCTAAAGGCAGAAGACATCTAATACGTGCTAGCTTTGTTCATACTATCAATGTCTGTTTAATAGTACATCACCTAGAGACATTTAAGTATCAAACTTATTAAAGTGATTAGAGATCTCATCAACCATAATCGCCTATCATGGTTTCTCTATCACAGTTTAATACCAAGGACGTTATCATATAACAATTCACAATTGGTTCTTTAAAAGAACAAATATATGACAACAGAAAAGCCATTTAATATATGTATAAACATAAAGAAATAGTAGAAATGATCCGACCCGGTCGGATCCGGTCCAACCCGATTGGGTTTAGGACACTATTTCAACAGGTTCTTCTTTAAATGTGAAACCAAAAGGACATCTGTGAGGGGTAGTGATGTGTGTGTATGACTGTGTTTTGTGTCCCCAATCCCTATGATAGGGAGGGAAGTGCCATTACCTATAATAACAGAATCTGTACCTTGATACTGATGAACATTAGTAAGGAGATGTGTGTTACCTGTCATATGGTTTGATGCTCCAGTGTCAACAGTCCATTCTGTGTCAGCAAGTGTGTTGTCCAAAGTGAGTGCAGCCAAGGCTTGAGGGATATTCCCAGAGTTTTGAGTGTGTGGTTTTCCTGGTAGCCACCAACAAATCTTGGCAATGTGGCCCATTACTCCACAGATCTGGAACTTCTCATCTCTGTACATGTCTCTTTCAGTGGGGGTCATTCTTCTCTCACCAGGTGGAGGTGGTTTTCGTTGTGTAGCAATGTTGGGAGCAGGACCACCATTGTCCTTAGGTTGCTGGGCTTGAAAGCCTCTTCCTGTTGAGTTAAATCTTGGTCCAGAAGTAGCCATGGTTTGATTCCTATTCTGCTGTGACCTTTGATCCCTCTGTCCATAGTAAGCTATCTGAGGGGTTGGTTGAATGTTGAGTGGACTTGCATTATTGGAGAACCAGTTTCTCCTTTGATCAAGATTCTGAAGTTGACCAACCAGTTCTGTGTATGTTGGTCTGGGAGGCTTCAACATTGTAGTTGTGAACGTTTCATATTGTGGTCCTAGACTTGTTAGGAGTGAGTACACCTTTTCTGAGTCTTTGAGTGGCTTGCCAATTGCAGAAAGACTGTCACACAAGCCCTTAAACGTTCTGATGTGTTCTGTGATGTTTGTTGCTTCATTCTTTTTTAAGTATGTCACCTGCTGTTTGAGATTAAATTCTCGTTCCTGTGAGTCTTGGGCATAGGCATCTTTGAGTGCTTCCCAGACTGCATGAGATATGTCCAGGCCAATGATAATTCCCAATGATTCTTCTGACAGGGACCCAATGATCCATCCTCGAAGGAGTCTGTCAGCCTTTTTCCAGTTTGTGTAATCTGCAGATATTACGGCTTCAGTCATGGTTGTCTCAGATCCTGTTGTTGTGCTGGTCGTTGCATGCTTTGGAGGTGCTGGAGTTGCATTGGTGAGATGGCCAATCAGGTCTTGGCTCTCTGCAAGGGCTAAAGCATGTTCCCTCCACAGGGGATAGTTGTGTTGGTTCAGCTTCAAGGTGATGAAGCTTCCTACATTGAGTGATAGAGTTGATGTGGATTGTGAAGCAGCCATTGTATTGAGGTGTTTCTGTACTGATTTGTGTGTGTGTGTGTGGATCTGAAAACTGACTCTGAATTTGTGGTGTTTTTGTGTGAATTTGTGAACTGATTCTGAATTTGTGGTTTTGTTTTTGTGACCTGTGTATTGCAGATGAATTTGTATATGTGTTTTGTTTGTGGTCTGTTTTGTGATCTGTGCGTTGCAGATGGGTTTTGTATCTGTGTTTTGTTTGTGGTCTGTGATAATAAACGATAGATTCAGATTACCTGAATAAGCGGAAGCGGAAGAAATCAATAGGACCGTTCCTACATCCATTGTTATTCGACTCCGTCACAGTTTACCGTCAGGATCCAAACCCTAGAACAGAAAAGAAGAACTCCATATGCACAGGTGGCACATGGTGCTATTAGGTCTTCTGGTCTATGCCTATTTTCTGTATGATCACCAACCGATGGTACACAGGCAGTCTATATATAGGCAAGACTAGGGACCTAAAGCATTATGGAATATTCCAGAATGAAAACCCTAACCATCATAGGATTTCCCATAATACCCTTAATTAATAATAAACCAATAATTTATTTACCAACATAATTATTAATAACTTAAGGGCCACATATAATTATCTTTTACTAAATGATAATTCTTACATTCTCCCACTTGGCCCGAAAAGTTATGTTGGCACATCATTAATGAGTGACAACAAAATTTGCATGCACAAAATGTCACTCTTTGGTTTATTAACAAAACTTCAACTGATCAATACTAACACAAGAACTATGGCGGTTATGCTCAATAAAAACAAACACTCCATTCCAAAATTACAATGTGCAATATCAACCAGCCAAGTAAACCTTTTATGAATGAACTAATCAAAATGTCATTCTGGTCCCAGAATCCAAATGGATTCACTCATACATGAACTCGGTGCACTTTCATGTAATTGCTACATCACTATGATGTATATTTTGACAAATTTCAGAGAGTTCAGACGAATCATCTTTATGTGTCAATAAGTCAAATACGAGTACAATATGATTGTGAGATAACATAAGCCGACAAAATACACAATCTATATTCTCATATTATTCTGCTTACTCGACACTCGTCTTATAGCTAGCTTACCTCTGATAACGTGTCCCATAAATGTCGATTTGCTAATTCAATCATCAAAATCATTCCTCATATGAGTGAGGATGCGATGTGTCAAAAATTTTGGCCAGAAGCAACATCGACCAACAACCATAGGCAAAAACTTATAAAGCCTGTGACTTAACTACATAAAATTTTCGGTCATCCATAATGAGCTACTTCAATCAATCCACAAGTTCACCTCTAAAGGTAGTTGATGCAAGCTTAACGAGATCCTGACATAGATGATCTCATTGAACCTCTTATATCGATATGAGATTCACCAAATCATACAACGTATCCTTTTAAGGAAACTATTTGTCATATGTATAGCTCTAACAAAAATGCAAGTGTACAATTCGAAAATATGGTTAATACTCCCACTGGTCGACAACATCATTACAATGTAAACCAGTATAACAAAATCAGAAGCTTACAAAATCCATATAAATACTTGCAAACCGAAAACAATTATTCAGTGCTTTCGTTCTCCAACACATGTTGTGTACATTTCAGTAGTTTATCACATAAATGACAACCACTATAATGGTTAAATAAACCACATTTCTATCATGAGCTACAATCAACAAAATGGGCACAAAATTCTTCAGTAACTGTATAGAAGAATTGATAATCTTAAGTGCCTCATATGGAAAATTTTCAACAACAAATCTAGCATTATTTTGCTCATCATAACAAGAATGAGTTCCCAAGTGATTTATTAAATCATCAATATGGAACTCTATAATGAATAACAAAAACTAGTACAAACATGAATTTTCTCAGGATGTAACAATGCAACTAATGCTCATAATATATTAATGTTCAAAAGAACTAATTCATCCAACCAATTATCAGATAGAATAATGCACACAACTCAAAATAGAATCAGGTTTTAATAGTCGAGAAATTTACTCCCACTATTTTACGTAATTAGTGGTTTAGAAATGAGTAGATACCATATGTGATTGACCTCAATATGTGATCAATCTATAATTGACTCTCTTAATATGAAATATAACATATTCCATTTAGAATCAACTAAGTTTCTTCAATGAAAAGCAGAACAATCACTTAGAACATGTGATCAAACTTAGATGCAATTCACCTTATGATTAATCACTTAGAACAATCACTCCCACTCAATCCGCATTTCCCAAAATCCTTATGGTTTCTAACTTCACATTATGTTAGAATATGTGATCAAGCTCTTGTGATTCCAATGAATCAATCAAAATATCTATTTATATATGAACACTTCATTTGACCAAAGTCCTATATCCAGAGTTATAAGCTCTGGTCAAAATAAGGTCAAATTCAAATGTATAATATTTCAGCATGATTCTTTCCACAACACAATGTTGTCAAGATGACAACCTTGAAGAGAATCTAACAATATTACACATTGTTCAAATAGATTCTAACTCCTTAGGATACTAATAAATGTCATTTTCGACGAGATTCTCCCACTCAATCACACGATAGTACAAACAAGTGTGATTGGACAATTCAAGGAGAAAATGACACATATTTTCCTGCCATGAATATCTTTCGTTCTATACTATCATAAATAGCATACTCTATCCTCAAGTATAAAAAATTTGTGAACAATATAAGTTCTAATAAGGATAATAAGCCACAATAATGGATGATATCAAAATATGAGACTAATTCTCAAACCATCCCAAATTCGGAACAAAAGACATTTACAATATCAAGATCTCAATGAACATTCGACATTATATATGTGGACTTTATGGCTTGTCATAAACTTTATACAAACCCACAAATCAATCATGGCTATACATAAAGCTATTAAGCCTTAAAACTCACCACAATTTTAGTTTACTTTAAAGAAGTATATTGCAACTTCATGTGTCGAAACAATGATATATTCATTGGACGTCAACTATCGATGCACGAGTTAGATATAACTTAAGAGGCTATCATGCTCCACAGAATAAAGATTTGAAATCTTAAGTTGAGCACGAGAGATTCACTATCCAAAAGATGATAGCCTCATAATTTCATCTAATGATGAAAATTTGACCTACGTACAATTGACATTGTGAAGTAAAGATCTCAAACACTTCACCTAATATCACAACTAAATATGAGATCTAACACATAGCAATTTCCGCATTACCATGAGATAACATACTTTAATGTCCCTAACCAAAACTAATAGGAACAAGATTACCTCTTAGTGTAATTTCTTAAAATGAGACAATACGATATTCCTTATATGTCTCACAAAATTCACTCATCATGCCGAATACAAATGATCAAATACACTATATAGACCACGTGTTTTTCTATGTTCATAAAATTATGAACACTCTGAACATGACAAATGTATTTAATTACACTATCACAAATAGAAATCACCCAAGACCATAGGAAAATCATAATATTAGTAATCCAAAATGATCTACAAACCAACACTAATAACCCAATTTCTATTATGAGAAGTACGTACTGAACAATTTTATTATATGTCATTGAGGACAACTCTAACATTAGGGTGATCAAAATAAACTTTATCCTTAATGGGAATGCATTTCAAAAAATGGTTAAATTTTATTTTAAGAGCACCAACATAAGCGATTGATTCGCTAAAATGCTCATAAATCAACCCATCAGTTGATAAATGTGATTCCGTAGTGAGTGGTGGAGCACCCATACGAATTACAAGATCCTGACCAATGCATTCCGAAATCAATCATATGAGTTGCCTTAGACAGAATCAACCAATGTTAATTCGATTAAAAGTAAATTCACGGCCTTCCTGTGGGTAGAGGCTGTAATCACTACATAGAATTTACTATCATAAATAATAAGGACCCGGAGAATTAATCGTATAGAGTGAGACCATCTGCACTGTGGGCATAAGATAAATCTCCTCATCTTTATGCTAATTTCCATCTTATTTCAATTAGTCTCATAAAGATAATTGCCTCCCTGTGGGGCCGGGCATTATCTGAATGAACTAATTGGTCCGAAATGTATGAGTCACTCATGTAATCACTAAACATTATGTGATTAATCGTTGATTACTTCTCATGCATTCCGGATCCGTGGCTACTCCGAGAGATGCAAGAAAAGTAATATCTTAATGTGACACATACGGTTTGATTATATAGTCTCTCCATTTAATACAAACAATCAAACTATGTATTTCAATAACGATATGGAAATACTACAACATTAATTAATCAAACTAGTTAATTATTAGGTTCCACCAAAAGCACAAACAAGATATGGTTCACTCATATATGTCAATAAACCTTTTATTGCGGCTAAAATATGCATTAAATTGATCCCTAACATGATGCGATCAATTTCGTCATCTTAATCACTAACAATATGTGATTAAGTCTTTTGTCAACCATTGATTTCTTTGTGGCTACACTCAAAATCGACCGTATGACATGACATATTTTAGAAGTTACTAAATAAGGGTAAATGCAAATGTATTTCTTATGTCGATACACCATTTAATTGAACCATTTGTCAATTCAACTGAATATCGATGAATTTTCGATCACTTCACATAACGTGATCAAAACTTTTATGCATCATCATGTCAAAATTTCTTGTATTTACACCTAACATTTGACACCATCGACATTCAAAATATTGACACTCATGCCTAGGTCAACTAAACATTATGTTGACATAAAATGTGCAATTTGCTACTTAAATATGATTCAAGTATACATGTCAATATGAAAATATGAGGCTATAGTGCTACATATACAAAGCAGGAACAACAATAAATAGACATAATTTTAAATCAACTAAATAGAAGATTAATAATTACAAAATGAGTTTCACACAAAAGTTATATCAAATTTAGTACAAATTAGTCACTTAACTAAATGTGACTACTACTCGATGTACTCCTTTTTTTTTTTTTTTTTTTTTTTTAAGAATCTATGGGATACCAAAATGTTAAATTAATATAATCCTTTATGTACGTGAAAAGATAAATCACATAAAACATGCAGCAAATAAAGTTGCCAATTTTAATTATTATGTCTCCAAATTGGGCTTGTAACAGAACAACCAAAAGACCTACTATTCTAAAATGGTCCCGGTTATTCTTATGTGAAGATCATAAGAATTTAAATTATTTTATTATAAACAGCCCATGTAAAAAGAAGGCTATCCAGCTTGACAGTTCAGCTAATTAGGGAAAACCTAGAATTCATAAAAGCGCCGCCGAATTGCTCTGTTCATCCCTTACCACCACACGGTACAAAAACCAGGGCAGAAACACCAGATCGGTGGAAAACGAGCAACACCACTGCCATACCAAATGAATCAATCGCCCTTTCATCTTCCTACAAAGAAGAAAACCGCCGCCGCCACTTTCTTTTTGTTCTCACACCGCTACCACACGGCTGCCAATACAGCCTCGATGCTACCAATGGTGAGAACGATGACGAAAGCTCAGCGAAAATGGCTACCAACGCAGCCTTGACATGGCTGTTGATTCATCCATAATAACCGCAAATGGTGGTAGCTGATGGCTGCGGTTTTTTTTTATTTTAATATTCAACAGCAGAATCAGCAGCGTAGCACCATATCCATGTTCACTACATATCTTCAACTATTTTCATACGCGGGAGAATCAATTTACTGAGTCCGTAAGATTTAATATTATTCAAACAAAATATATTCTCCACAGTTCACAACTCGAATAAAATAGATAATAGGATGGCTCCGATACCACATGATAATAAACGATAGATTCAGATTACCTGAATAAGCGGAAGCGGAAGAAATCAACAGGACCGTTCCTACATCAATTGTTATTCGACTCCGTCACAGTTTGCCGTCAGGATCCAAACCCTAGAACAGAAAAGAAGAACTCCATATGCACAGGTGGCACATGGTGCTATTAGGTCTTTTGGTCTATGTCTATTTTCTGTATGATCACCAACCGATGGTACACAGGCAGTCTATATATATGCAAGACTAGGGACCTAAAGCATTATGGAATATTCCAGAATGAAAACCCTAACCATCATAGGATTTCCCATAATACCTTTAATTAATAATAAACCAATAATTTATTTACCAACATAATTATTAATAACTTAAGGGCCACATATAATTATCTTTTACTAAATGATAATTCTTACAGTCTGTGCGTTGCACTCACACTCTCTCTGATACCATAAAGAAAAACATAAACACAGCACTGTAGACAAATGGAGCAAGTTTTCTTCTTATTCAACTTATTGTTTACAAGTCCCTTTTATAGGGTTCTGAACTAGGCTATAGATAAAAGAATATTTAAATAAATAAATAAACAGATAATAGAGTATTTATCCTAATTTATTTTATTCAAATCAACCCTAATTTTTTGGAAGATAACAACCGAGCTGTCCTACCAACTGCACCTTCAAACTCATGAATCCTGGCCGCCTTTATCCACAAATTTCGAATTGTTCGAATTGATCATGCCCTTATCTTCCTTATCTCTCCATTGAAGGGCAGGAGTGTCAATAATAAAAACTATACTTCAAACCACAAACAATAACTTATAAATCGATCATTTCCAGTAAGTGAATTATTTTATAAAAGAAAATGCATGCCATAATATCTTGTATTTTAATTTTTGTGTTGACGTTGAAATTTTCTTGTGCATTTTCTTTCTTGACCTCTAACATCAGGAGGCCGATTCCTAATCATATATATATATATATATATATATATATATATATATATATATATATATATGGCTTTTACATTGGTGGCCTCGTCACACACAGGTTGAAAATTAAATAAAAAAATGTTACAATCAACAGTTACATCAATGATTTCATTTATGCATATTCCATTACTATCATTAATGACTATTAACAAATGTTAATCTAAACAGCGCGGTACATATTAATTAAGTGAAAAGCCATTGAATATACATTAAAAAAAATTAGTTTTTTTCATACACCTTACTTTTTCAATTTATAATTTATATACACCGTATAAAATAACACGATACCGTCATATTTCTCCTAAAACCGTGCTATTTTATTACAGAATACCGTTCTATTTAATACGGTACCATGTTGTTTTTAACACGATACCCTCCTCCTGCTTTCCCTTTCTTCTGATCTCCGGCACCACTCTCCGGCACCACTCCTCTGAGCATCAACTTAATCCACTTGCTACTTTACTACCAAATTAAACAATAAAACTCATTTGTCTATATTTATTACCACTTGAAAGTCATCTTCAAATTCAATCAAAACTTTCAATTATGAAAAAATTCTTTGCCTATTCAATCAAGAAGCATCTTTTTACCACAGAAAACTCTCATCTTTTTCTGAAAATTGAAAGTCATTCTAGTTATTTCGGGTTCAAACACATTTATTTATCTTTCTTTGATCGGTGAAGGAGATCAGAAGTGAGGGGAAGCAGTGACGGAGCTTTTTTTGGAGGATGAGTGGTGCCGGAGCTTAAAGGAGCGGTGACGAAGAGAAGAGGGGGGAAGCGGGAGGAGGGTTTTCAGAGAAGTGGAGAAAGGGATGAAAAAGCACGGATCTGTATGTATAATCTTATTTTTTAAAATAGCACGGTACATGTTAAAAAGAACACGGTACCGTGTTAAATATAACGGTATTCCGTAATAAAATAATACGGTTGGAGCTTATAAATAGCACGGTTTGAGGTGAAATAGCACGGTATCAAACTAATTTGGGCGGTGTATATAAATTATAGATTGAAAAAGTTGGGTGTATGAAAAAAACTATTTTTTTTAAATATATATTAAACGAGTTTCCCCATTAATTAATGCATCTTAATGGATATTGCATGCATCATTGTGGAATATTTTTTGTGGTGCTAAATTTGCACTTCAACATCCAAATTGTAATATAATGTAGTACTCCGTATTATTGTATACTAACAAAAGTTGATCATATTTTTTTTTTATGGTAACAAGCATAAACATATGCGGAAAAAAAAAAATACAACAAAAATGACTTACTGGAAATTAACATACACTGTTTACATATTCGTAAAATTATCAGCTTATCTAGTTGTCTTTTTTTATAGTAATGAATTTTATATCCCTAATATTATATATACAATTCTATAACAAGAATTTTCAAGAATAATTTATTTAGCTTGACCTTACATATATATATATATATATATATATATATAAAAGTTTGAAGTAATCTAGAGGCGACTAATTCAAGTAGGGTTCAGCGTTTGCGTTTGGTTTATTCTCGTAATACCAGATGCCTGCCGACAGGAATACTCCAAAAAAAAAAAAAAAAAAAAAAAAAAAAAAATACTACTATTTGACCTAAATTGTTTGGATTGTTGGAAAATTTGTTTAAGTATATTTTATTTTGGTCTTTTACCCACATGGTCAACCACATTTGCGTATGTTGTAAATATCTATACTCAAATGATGATATATATTTATATAATGTACTTATTTGAACGGAGTTAATGGATGATCAAGAAGACTTATGACCTAGATAAATGAAATCAATTCATTTAAATGGATATCTTTCTATGGTCTCCTCAAGTAGGACAAATAACATAAGTCATAATTTGTTGCAGCGGAAGCCTGCGTTCGTGTTAACCTTATTTTGGTATGTCAACACATTCATGACGTCTACGTACACTGCTACTATGTCTTGCACGATTGATCTTAGGGGATATTAGGGTTTTTTGTTTACTGTGAGTCGTTAAGAGGCGGTAAACTTTATGGAGTTCTAGATGATATCTTATATAGTTTGAACAGATCGTAGGTATTATGTAATCTGATAAGATCTTGTGTACTTTTACGGTATTTTTATTGTGGTTGTAGTGTTTGGTGTATTATAGTACTTTGAGTGTGGTAATGAAATGGCATATGGATTCATTGTAATATGTAACAAAGGGACGCTTTGTAGTAATGTAATGTAATTTGTGTTGTAGTAGCAAAAAAAACCCTTTATTTAATTTTAGCTTACGCATTTAATTATGTAACAATTACGTTTGGAAGATTTCATGATTTTGTAATATTAAATTCTCCAGTCACGATCGAATGGTCTGAATCCAAAGATGTCTCGAGTTTTTGAATTGAGACGTTACAAATGATGTCTTGGGCTTATGCATTTTTTATTTATTAATAAAATAATTATTTTTTTTCTTTCTTTTTATTGAACGTGTATATGGCGTGGGAATCTCTTTGTTGAACATTAGCGAAAACATTATACTTAGATTGAGCCCCCAAAATTAATACGATCCACGCCACGACGTTTACTCTAAACAAATTGTAATGTCCAATGTGACGTATTAATTTTTGAATAAAAAATATAACGATTAAAATTGCTATGTATCAACTTTGATTCCATTTTCCGACCTAATTTGCCCTCACATTAGAAAAACCTTTGTAATTTTTCATGCATCTTGTGTTGCCAAACTTACAAATTATGTGTGTATACACACATATATATATAATATATATATATATATATATATATATATATATATATATATACTAAACATTCTCAAAAAGCTGAAAATTGTCGTAACAAGCCCTCAACGTAAGGAAATGTCTCGTGTGAAAAAGACACATGTGCATGAGACGTGTATAATGATTTTGATGTGCCAAACTAGTGTAGCCCGTTCCGTCAACAATGTTCCTCTTTCGCAAATTTGCTTTAAGGGCTAGACTAGAATTGTCAGTTTGAAGAACATAGTGGCCATGCCAATATATTTAATGGGAAGAGACTCACCATTACCAACAGTCAAAGCGCCAGAGCCATCATAACGCTGGCTCAATTGCAGGTTGTTCGGCTCAGCAGTGATGTGGCTAGTGACATCATTGTAATATTCTGATTTTCGAAAAAGGACAGACGTATCATTTTGCGAAAATGAAATATTATTATTCTGATTTCTTTTATGGGCCAAAGACCCAAAAGTACACAAAACGGATTTATTAGACTTATAAGGACAAAAAATAATCTGTTGGACTTATAAGGATACATTTTTTCCTTATTCCCCCTTCTACCCTTAATTAATACCTTAATTGTTTTATTTTTTTACTTGAACGAAACTGATGGCAATCGTAAGAGAAGGGACCGCTAGAGGGCAGGTTGCCAACTTATTAATCGCCATGAGCATTTAAACCTTAACCTTGTTATCTTTTATATTTCCTTCTGACCTTGTACAACGGGATATGGATACATATGTTGGAGAATAAAAAACTGAAATTAAGGAGGAACACAGATCAGTCATCCAATCACCTAACAAGTAATCTAAGTGGATGTTGATTTTTTCTCCCAGAAGACAGACCTCTGAAACCCATTGGTGGCAATCCTTCCATTTATCATCCTACACTCATATTCTTTATGCAACTTAAAGTAGAAGTGTGTTGAGCTGGAAGCTTCCATGGTTTTAATTCGTCAAACATTGAACAAACACCATCTTGTTCCTGATCTAGCCAGGGTGAGTTCAAAGACACTAGAGATTTCGGCAAACTATAGACTTTCATGCATATCCCTGGAAAGGAATTAGGAGAAACAGAATATGATGGGCCATCTCAAACGGACTTTTTGTATTCAGATTGCCATCAATTCAAACGCATTGACCGTCGAAACGGATTGACCGCTCCGATGCATTGCACCGCCACGACTCATTGGCCGCCCCGACATATTGACCACCGTGACACATTGGCCACACCGATGCATTGACCGTCACGACGCATTGTCCATCCTAACGCGTTGACCAACGCGCCGCAATGAGTTAACCGCCCCGATGAGTTGAACGCCACGACGTATTGACCGCCCCGACGCATTTACCGCCTCGATGCATTGAGCACCCTGATGCAATGACGTCTTATTGTAGCGATTTATCTGATGGACGTCTTATTGTAAGCGATTCATGTACTGACGTCTTATTGTAGCGATTTATGCAGTGACGTCTTATGGTATCAATTTATGTAGTGACATCTTGTTGTAGAGATTTATGCAGTGACGTATTATCGTATCGATTTATGCAGTGACGTATTTCTGTAGCGATTTATGCAGTGACGTCTTATGGTATCGATTTATGTAGTGACGTCTTATTGTATCAATTTATGCAGTGACGTCTTAGTGTCGCGATTTATGCAGTGACATCATATGATATTGAGTTATGAATTAACGTATTGTTATAGCGATTTATGCAGTGACGCCTTATGGTATTACTTTATGCAGTGACGTCTTATTGTATCGATTTGTAGTGACGTCTTATGTCGATTTATGCAGTGGCGTCTTATTGTATCGGTGTATGCAGTGACGACGTATTGTATCAATTTATTCAGTGACGTCTTATTGTATCGATTTTTGTAGTGACATTAATGTCACTTCATTAATTGTCTAATGTATGCAGTGACATCTACAGTGACATCAATGTCACTTCATTAGTTGTCTATGTATGCAGTGACATCTGCAGTGACATCAATGTCACTTCATTAATTGTCTAATGTATGCAGTGACATCAATGTCACTTCATTAATTATATCAATTTGGCTTGTTTGGCAACGGAGAAACTCTAATGGCGTGTTTGGATTGAGGTAATGAAATAGAATGAAATGCTTTTTTCATTACATTATATCAATTTGGCTTGTTTGGCAACGGAGAAATGGAATATGATTTCATTCCAACGGAATGAAAAAGATTTTCATTCCAACAAAAATTCAATGGAATAGTCGGAATGGAATGAAAAAATAAATCCTACAATGAGTTCCATTGCCTACCAAACAAGGTAATGGAATGATATCATTCAATTCCATTGATTATATTCCAAATGATTCATTTCATTCCATCAATCCAAACAGTAGCCATAAATCTACATAACCTTCCAAAGGGTTTTGTTCCACCTTATGGTTCTTCTTCTTGTCGAACGCTTTTCCTAATTTCATCACATTTTTCTCGTGGTCTTTAAAATTTTAATAAGCCCTGAAGATCGATCGATATAAAAAGGCACGAAAAATAATTTCATGAGTCTGAATCCGTATTTGACGATTTCTTCCTTTGTAACCCGACCATCAAACGTTAATAGACTGAAGACATGCATACGAATCTAATGCAAAAGTAGGACTATAAAATCTTTCTAACTTTCTGGTATGCCTAATGGTTCCCAACATATGATGTAAACACGAATCCTAAATGTGTAGAGATGTCCGCCAAAAATATATTTAACCCAATTTTTGAAAAGTGACACGAAACGTGAAACCATCCAAAAGCCATTTACACAAATTAAACCAATGAAAAAAATAATAAATAAATAAAATGAGTCAATATTATCTTACTACAGAATATTGCCACCCACAGCCTGTGATCGATCTGTTGTCGAAATGAAAAGTAGAATGTGAAATTCAAGATATCATGACCAACAATAAACTTTTTTCCGAGTCGAGGAAAGGACGAGACGACGTAGGACAAATCGAAAATTGCAATGGATAATGATATTGATTGTAGAATTATCTCTAATGTGGGAGTTTCATACGGAAGAATAGATCTCAACAACAAAATAATATAATTCAGCAGAGGTTGGATATGGTCCAGGATGATATATTAGATTATGGTATTTTTTAGTACGTGTAGATATATTATGTCCTATATGTTCAAATGATTCCTTTATGCCCCATGAAATTTAATAAGATAAAAACTATACTTTTAAAAATTAATCCTTCTTTTATTGGGGTTAAGTTTTATAGGATAAATATATAAATATATATATATATATATATATATATATATATATATATATATATATATATATATTTTTTTTTTTTTTTGTCCAAAATGACAAAATTATCAAAAAAATCGGGATAGATTTGAACTATAATTTAATCGGACAAAAGAATAATTATGAAGAATAAATGTGTAATAGAGTAAATATGAAATAACAATTGTAAACACAAAGTAACATTAACACGTGAAGAATAATTTTAAAGTGAAATTGTGATTTTTGTCTTTATAATCGTGAAAATGTTACTTTTGTCATGCACTCCATTTATTATTTTTTTGTCCTTGTGTACTTCCACTATATATATATTTATATATATATATATATTCGAGATTTATATATATATATATATATATATATATATATATATATATATATATATATTAAGGAAAATCTGATTTTTATAATATGGGAAAAATAATAATAAATTATTATTTTTGGGATTATCTATTTAAGGAAAATAAATCTCATTAGTTCCCAAAAAAGAAATAAAAAAATTTCCTACGCTCATTGAGAGAAACGGCGCAGAGAGCAATTTAGGGCTGAGAGATTTTCCATCAGTTCCTAAGTCGAATCTCAATCGTTTTCAGATTCGAGTAGAGCGTTGGAATCGTCGTGAAAAGAGCGCCGTTTCAATACTCAAAGTTCGGAGCTTTGTTGAGGTATGTAATTTCGACCTAGATGTGTTCTTGGATGAGGTTTGGAGATCAAAACTCATATCTTTCGTAGCTTTGTTTTAATCGAAGCGTGTGATTGATTCTAATGCGAATTTGGATTGATCACATAGGTTTTCTGTGAGAGGAAAGATCGTTTGTTGTAGTTTTCCTGAGTTTTGGACTTGGATTAGCTTGCTAAAAGGTAAGAGGATATTCCTACAAGTTAATTTATGGTTTATTAGGTTTTATGTTAAGGTTTGATATGATTTTATGTTAGAAATCATACCTTTGTGTTGCCTAAGGATTTAGGGTTGTTATGGTAGATAAAAGTCATTTTTTTCTGCTATTATTCTGAGTATTTTGATGTTGAACACGTTTGGAATTGAGTAGAGATCGTAAAAGTGCATAACAACGTGTTTAGAGAGTGTTGTGCGCTCAATGTGCACACATTGACTAGCAGTGTGCGCACATTGCCAATGATGAATGGGGACAGGTTCTGGTGTGTGCGCACATTCCCCTGGAATGTGCACGCACTGGCCGGACTGAATGTAATTTTTGCCCAATGCCCCTGTTTTGATAAATAAGTTAGTTTAAGCTATGTTTGGGATTTTAAACGTTGTTTCATGATCTAATAACATTAAATAAACATGAACAAGCCTCGATTGAGCTTCCGATTCGTTTAGTTTCGGCACCGAATGTACTTTTAAAGGGAGTTGAAGTTCGGATCCGTCGGAAGGGCATGAAAGGGCTCGTGCTTTGATGAACTAGAGTTCATCAATATCTGTGTACTTGATAGGATGTGGTGTCTAGCTGTCTAAGTGAGGGAGTAGAGTCATTAAGGTGATCTTTTCTTTGAAAACACTTAGGTGGCTAGATAACAACACATAATAATCACATACGTGTAGTAAAAGATAAAACGTCACATATTCTCGGTTAGGCACTATTTCATATCGGCGATGTGATACGTTCATAAAAGGTGAACAACACTACTGGCTCAAAAGGCTGAAGGGTAGTGGAGTAAATTCATCGAGCGTATACGCATACCGGGGAGACCTCGGAGCTATCAGGTGCTAATCACCGTTAGTTAGCAAGTATATCTTCAGACTGATGAACGCCATGCTTAGTGTCCTTGAGTGATGACGTAATCAAGATAAGCTAAGCTAGAAACGTATAGTCATGACATGTCGATGGGCATGAAGTGAACCCTAGATTGAGTCGGTCTTATAAAGATAACCTTTTAAAATTATAAACCTTAATTAAATTGCAGCTTCTACCTCTTATTGAGTACCTTGTACTTACATCAAATGCATTGTTTTCTATGTGTTTGGGGGAGAGAAGATGAACAGGTTGAGCAGGATTTCGAGGAAAACTTTGATGACGGCGTTTGAGGACACCGGAGTTGAAGCATTTATTTATTCTGTTTTCTTTTATATTCATTAGACATTTTGTTTTTGGGAAACCTTGTAACTTCCTTTTAGTTTACGTTTGGAGGTTTTCGTACGTTTGGATTCGTTTGGTTTTCTTCAATGTAATAAATGTCACATTTCTATCTTTAGTTTGAGTTTCTGTTCTTGGATGTTTGGAAAAAATTATACCCGAGTCTTTTGCTTCCGTTTTGCCTAACTCGATACGATGTAGTAGAGGCTGTTAGGTGTAGTGCCCGAAAGACAATTACATAATTGTTTTAGGACAGAATTAATAATTCATCTTATTATATGCATGTATGCTTATAATTAAGACACTACTGAAAACCCTAAGTACCTCGTTTATGTAATCACATAACTCAGTGTATGGCTATACACAAGAGGATTGAGTTAGTGAGATATACTCAAAATTAACTTAGTCCGTAGCGTTTATTAATCCGAGCACGGGTCTCAGATTAATTTGCTAATAATGCGCGAGAACACTTTAGGTGTGTGAGCCTTATCGGACTGCCGGTAATAAGGTACCTAATGGGGCATTTATATATGATGATAATCATATAAATTTGGACCGATTTGATTTGAGTTCTCGATATAATTCAATGATCAAAAAGTCTTATCGAATCACAAGATGATCATATATGGATTAATCTCAATCACGAGATGATCCTGCATAACAAGCTACTTAGGCTGGGTAGAGTTTGATGTGTTAGTAAGGATCACTTCAGTAGTATGTGGTCCAACACTTCTCATTGGCTCTATTCTAGAATGAGTGAGTAGTCTGTGTTATCACAGATATGGAATTCATTCCTTCCCTCGGGAAGTAGACATACAGTTCCCTTATTTGTTAACCCTAGAAACTGATCGATCGGCCGAGTTCATATCATATTGGTTATGAACTAATTGATCACTAGGGGGTTAATGGTAAATAAGGATAATATGTTTCGAGAAGGGTTTACGGAAATATCCTGAATCGAAGTGAACAGTCTATGGAGGATTTATCCGTATGTAATGATTATATCAGTGGACGCTTTCGACTCATAAATTGAGTGTAAGTTATCTATATTCGATAGAGTTCAGTTTCGGGTTTATGGTGGTGTAATCCCGGAATTAATAGGTTGGATATAATTATTCTGTCTGATGAATAATTTTTATTCGATTTATTGTAGCTACTGAATATGGGTCCATGGTCCCCGACGTGGCTCCCAAAATAGCATAAATAGTTTTCTCGTCGTTTCACCTCGATTATAATTAAATAGTTGGATTGGATTGTTTAATTTGATGTGTGGATTAATTGTTTAGTTGGACTAGATAATTAAATACATGAAAAATACATTTTTTTCATGGACTCGGCCCAAGTGTGGAATTTTCGTGTGGACTAGGGTTTTACCCAAGTCTTGGCCGAAAATTACATTATTTATTATTGGGAAATTTGTTTTCTCAATAAATAATAAGACATGTGATTAAATTATTTATGTGTTAAATAATTTAAGAAAAGGAAAATATTTTGTATATCCTAATTAATTTTAGGAATATTTTAGATTTATCTTTTTAGGAAAAGGATTATTTCAATTGATTTTGTATTAATTAAATAAATCCTTGGAGGACAAGGATTACTCTCATATATAAAGAGAGTTCTCCCAAGCCTTTTATCACATCATAAACACGCCATATTGGAAAGAATATAGCTTGGAATTTTTGGCTATAGTTCTTTGGGTTCGAGTTTAGAAAACTTCGGGTTTTCTAGGTAGCATATCAAGGAGGTCCGACGGCGGGAAACACCATCCACTTGGTGTTGCTGGGAGACACACGTTGGAAGGCTGTGGCTACTCATACACGTGTTCTAGGAGACTTTTGATCTTGGAGTTAAGCACCATAAAAAGGTTGGCTCCTAAACCCCCTTGTAGGTTTAGATCTTTAATTTATGTTCTTTGTTTCATTTAGATCTAGATCTGATGCATTCGGCGTATGTCGGGTCATTCTATAATTGATCCGATGATATTACATCTAACGAGAGGCTTATGTATAAAGTGGAATTTTTTATTTTATACGTGCCGAACGTTCCTTTTCCGGATAAGGACTCGGTGTCCGGGAACGGGGCGTTACAATCACTATCAGCATAGCAGCTAGCATCACTCACTGTGTCTGGAGAGGAAAACTAAGCAACGTGTTGAGAATTTCAGTTTCAAGCATTGGCAGAACTAGGTTCGATGAAGTTGGGGGTGTTGGTGTTGTTGTTGGAGTAGCTAGAGTTGAACCGAAGGTAAACATTCCAGAGCAATGTGTCCAACCTTGTTACACACTTGACATGCAGGTATACCATTTCCTTAATTGGCAAAACCTCTTCCACCACGATTTATGCCTCTACCACCTCTAACCTCTTCCTCTTCTAGCATTAAGGGGTCCTCTGTCACCTGAGGTCTAATAGAGCTCTAAAGTTCCCTGATCTTTTTGTGTTCAAATGAGCATAAGGGTTGGTCAAGTCTAGAACTATAGTGAGATTGAACCTAGACAGAAGCCTCTCATGTGCAATCAATTGGGATTGGTCTTCTTGATGTAACAAAGAACGAATCATGGAGATGATATTGACTATGATTGATTCATAGTCCTTACCAAGACCTCCCAATATGGCTATAATCAACTTAAATTTTGAGATGAGGATCCTGCTGAAGTCAATCCATCAGAATATAACTTCATAAGGGCTACTAAATAGTCTAACATAGGTTTATATCCCTTTTCTATTTTAGTTGTGGCTTTTTTGTACTCCAACATTCTCGCCTCAAATTTGTTATTGAATAAAACCTCAAGAGTGTTCTAGACTTCATTAGATGATTGATGTAAGTCAACTAGATGATACTTTTTATGATGTTTTATCCCTATTTCTCATGCATTTATTGATGTTTTTGCATCAATTCAAGTCATTATTTGCTTAGTTTCATCCATATGTGTAGATAGTAATTATTATAAAAAATATCATATTTTGATAGGCTTTGTACCGGTTTAGTAACCGGAGCGTCATGTCAGGTTTACGCTTGGTATTCTTGTGTTGTATTGCAGGATTATAAGTTGACCAAGACCCCGATTGATGACACGTGTTGAGCCTAAACACGTCTTTTGAGGGCTAGAAGAGTATGCCAGAAGCTATCAAAGTCAAACGGATCATTTGTCCTTAGTGCTTCTTCCATAGTCTATCTTCAACGGACATTTTATCCAACTTAGAGGCATTTTCTGGAGAATACTTTTTCATGAGAGTTTTAGATCAAGAAACGAGCTTTCCAACGCACTTTGAATCACATCAATCGGAGGTCTGCAACTCAAGTTATGGCCATTTTACCGAACTGCTGTGAAGAACCGGCCTATTACGGCGCGCGCCGAGCTTCACAAAAGAAGCTGTCAGAGATATTTTTACCGTGCGTGCAGGACCTTTTGTGGCACACGCCAGAGGTCGCAAAAGCAGATTTCAACATTAAAATCCCCTTTTTGTTCGAATTTTACCTAATTTCTTTTGGCCCGAACTTCATCCTCTATAATATTCCTCTTCTGGCCGAAAATCATCCCCCATTTTTTAGCTAATTTCATCACAAGTGTAATCCTTAGAATGATAGCTTAATCTTTTGGGTAATTGATTGGAGAAGGCTCAAGCTTTGTGTGCTATCTCCATTGATGCCATTGAAGATGAATGCAAGCTTCCCCTTGCAAACTCATCATTTGTGATCGGTAATCTTCTAGTTTTATCTTGTTTTGTTTGTTCTTGTTATTATGAATGCTAATCTTGATATGTTAGTGATTGTAGTAATAAGTAGCTAAATTTGTAACTAGCCAAGATGATGTTGTAGTGATAGTTAGTTAATCTCTTATGTTGATTGTGAATGATTGTTGATGTTGTTTATTTTCAATTGTTGTGAGTCTTTTCCTATTTGCAATGTATTGCTTCTTGGTGTTGGATTGATCACTTAGCATTAGCACACACACACTTAGTTGAGACCGAAATGAGATATTAGGTGGGAGAAAGAATAGGAGAACCGGAAGGTAAAATTGACCTTAATTGGAATTCGATTTCTTATCCGGGGGTTTTGACATTGTCATTGCATTCAAGTGCTTATCATACCAATTCTTAGGTTTAGGGCACCTAGGCCAAGGAGGAAGTATAGAGTAGTTTCATACACTCGTATGAGGGGGTGACTACTTGCTTAGGAATGCACCGTTTCACACTTTTGAACACCAATGGTAGGATGGAAGGAAATCATGTGATTCAAAAAAAAGGAGAAAAGAGCGGATGATTTTGACTAATCAATTTGTCATTCCCATGATACTACGAGAGATTAGCTTAATCTACACATTTTCTTGGTTATGTTTCTTTTATCATTTAATCACCCTTTTTAGTAGTAGATTGCTTGAAACATTACTGTCTTGGCAATTTCCGACTTATATCGAGATAATAATAGATTTTCGGTGTTCAAACCTCACAATCCTCATGGATACGACCTTGACCACTTACTAAACTACAATTGATCCGGTACACTGCCGGTAAGATTGGACACCTAGAAAGTCTCGATCAAGTTTTTTGGCGCTGTTGCCGGGGATTGTGTAACGGTTGATACTTATACTAGCTTAAAAGTCTTGAGAATAAGTCAATCTTTTCTAATCTTTTCTTTTTTACTTTTTTGGTGCTTACCTCTTTGGTAAGTCACCTAGTGCTATTAATTGTGTTCTTGTTGTTTTCTATCTTGTAGTTGATGAACCGTTCTCTACGTGGTAAGGCCCCCGATACTCCTTACATCCCGGATATCAACACTTATATTAGGGATCATTTTTTTAGAGAAAGGTTGGCCAAGCTCGTAGTGAATTGGATCTTAGTGAAGCATATTCACAAGAGTCATTACACCAAGAAGAGGAAATGAATGAGGTACAAGGAATGGTACAAGGATGGCATAACTACGAAAATGCCCTTTTTGAACAAAATCCCTTAAATCCAAATAACTATCCTCCACCACCACCACAAGAACCATATCCACAACCAATTCCTCCACCGCCCCAAGAACCATATCCATATGATCCACCTCCAAATCCACCCTACCAATATAGACCGCTTTGTGAGCAAGTGACGTCACCGAAACCAGACCTTAGAAACGGCGTCAAGAAAGGGACAGACCTATTCTAGGTTAGACGGATCCTAACCGGCAGTGTACCGGGTCAAATTGTAGTGATAAAGTGGTGAGTCGGTGTCGAATCCTCAGGAAAAAGTGGTAATTCTTTTAAGTGTGGTTAAACACCAAAGAGCTGCTATTAACTCGATCTAAACCGCAATTTTATAACATGATTACTACTATTCTAACCAACATAAAATAAATGCGTAATTTAAAAGTTATTCTAATATAATATATATAGATATATAAATATATATAGATGTACATAAATAGTAATATATATATATATATATATATATATATATATATATATATATATATAAATATATAGATACCAATATATAGCTTATAGACTAGACTAGCCAAAGTATATGTAATCAATTTATTCGATCTTTTCAATTAATAGAATGTGCTCGATCTTCCTTTTTATTAGGTCCAATTGAGTAAATGAAACGGTATACTCCTATAGTCAACAATTCCTCCTCACACGAGCGTATGAAATTGTCATATGTCAAATGTCATCAGTCCAATGTCCACAATTGCCCCAGGCTAAACTTAGTTAGTCAAAACAGGTACCGAGTATAAATCTACCCCAGATAAAAGAGGTGATTCCATTTGTTAGATGGCCGATGTTATTCAAGAGGCTCCGGTTGTCAAGCGGATCGATTTAACACAAACGGTGTAGTTTCAATTAAACTGTGATTTTAACATTATTAAGATCTCGAGTACAAAGTTAATAAGATTTGTTTTTCTAGGACAAATCTGCCCCCGGGTAGGAAATAGGATTCCGTTAATCAGACGGCCATTTTTACCCTCCGGTTTTTCTATTTTTACTCATATCCGACTTCTCCGGTCGAGTTCATCGCCAGTTATATGTGGTATTCATCATGGTTGATTACGTCATTCGAATATGTTATCGTTACGAGCGAAATAGAAAAAGATTCATTTTAACTCAATTTTAATCACTTTTACTTAGACATCATTTTTGTAACTAAAAGATCGAAATAATACGATTACATAACTTTGGCTAGTTATTAGATCTAGCCTAATAACATTATAAAAACTAAAAGAAGAAAATAACAAACATAAACATAAATACTTGAGAAAAGTTACCCGATTATGAGATCTTTGATTCGAAGTTGTATTCTTCCGCACATAACAACAACTCTAGCAACACCGGACTTCTGATAATTTCCTGAGCATTATCACGATACTACTACTACTACTAATTTATTCCCGGCTTAAGGCCTATTTACAAACTAAAGAAAAGAGGGGATAGAGAATATATATAGAATATTGTATATATATATATTGGTACACCTTTGAAATAAGCCTCTGATCTCCCTTTTATAGACTTTCCTCCTTCCCGGACCGGTCCTGAAAATTGGCCGGATCGGTCCGTGTAATGATGACAATTATTACAGTTAGTTATAAGCATGTGAGCCCATGTTACCCTTAATCATCACAGATCTTTGTGTAATTATATATATAATTATATATAATTACATAGCTAACTTCTAAAAATCGTAACTTGAGTTCTCGATATCAGAATGACATAATCAAACTTCCGTTGAAA
Source organism: Gentiana macrophylla (assembly GCA_026214975.1). Classification (NCBI taxonomy): domain Eukaryota; kingdom Viridiplantae; phylum Streptophyta; class Magnoliopsida; order Gentianales; family Gentianaceae; genus Gentiana; species Gentiana macrophylla. The sequence continues at coordinate 86,489,951 of CM047813.1, forward strand.
AACTCGTTGAATTCTCTACAACTTTCATCAAGGCCACTTCTTCAGAAAACGTATTCTCGATGAGCCATTTGTATTACGTGTCCTTTTCGGGATTTTTCAATAGTACGAATCAATTAGCCACTTGACCACCATTTGAGTTGTAGACCTCTTATCTTCATGATTCAAAGTGCATTAGAAAGCTTATATGAAGATCTTCAATTTTCATGAAGAACATTTTCCCAGAAAATGTCTTTTTAACGAGTCATTCCCAATACGTGTCGTTTTCGAGATTTCATTATTAAAAAACGACTAACCACTTGATCATTTAAATTGAGTGATGCTTTATAACTTCCTTCCAACGACTTAAATTGACTTCAAAAAGTGTCTCTACTCGGGATTTCAGTTCATCTTAGGATTCTGCAATGAAATAAACACAAAATACCCGTGTAAAATAGACACAACACTCCGGTCACTAAACCGGTATAAAAACTACAACTTTTTACTATAAATACTAACTTTTACTACTAACTATACTAAACTATAAAGATTAATATTTCATACCAATTATATCATAATTTCATATATTTTACATAGAATTTGTCAATAAAACATAATAATATAACGTAAATTTAATCATATAAAAGTCATACATCAACTACTCCCCACTTAGCTTTTGATCGTCGCCGAGCAAAACAAATGGTAATATATAAATGAAAGATAACATAATTGAACAAATTAAAATTTCCATAGTAATATATATCGCCAATATTATAAACATATAAGTTATAACTTTTATAGAAATTTAATAAGAGAGAAAGTTTATATAACTTAAATAAATTAAGTATCAAATGTTAATCAGATGGAAACATGCATGCAATAATTCATAAATATAAATAAAATATTAGAATTACTTTCTATCTCGATTATTACAATTTCGGAATCATTAACTAAGTGAGGATAGAAGACACAATGGCTTATAATATATTAGGATAGGACATTGGTTAATCGAAAAGATAGAAAAAGAAATCAAAAAAGAGAAAGAGGCAAGTCAGCATGCATCTACGTCTTCACATTTTTGATCAAAAACAATTCCTATTAGTAACATCCTTTTATTCCAACTATTTTTCAGATTTTCTCTCTTCTTTTTCTACTTTTTTTTATAATATTAAGAACTAAAGCGTGAGTGTGTGTAGAAAAAAATCAAATTTTACAAGCATTGCTTCATCAAGATTGATCGGAGTACTACTCTTTCGATCTAAAATTACGAGTCCGGTTTCCTTAAACCCGTAATCATTCTTGAGATCTTTTGATTCGACTTTTTCTTTATTGTTCATGCCTTCATTCCCAGCAATAGGACATTTCGAGATAATACCCTAGCTGGACTACTATCATCAGGCATTATTAATTTTTATATTGTCGATCAAAGATAGGGAAGATACCTGATATTTGATTAATTCTGTGTAAAAATGGTGCTTTGTTCCTAATATAAATTTTTCATAGGATACTAACATATCTGAACTCATTGCCAAAATCAGCTATCTTGTAAGCGTCATGAGGTGAGAACATCTATATTAGAACCTATCATACTAATCCAATCTCAGCATATACCATTTTTTCTCAACTCTTAACTCTTTTGTCATCATCTCCTCTCATAAGTACGTACAAACTCGAAGGATTTCAAAGAAATGTAGACCAAAACAAGCTAAGGGTCGGAAATTTCTAGTTAATCAAAATGGTTAAATTCCGAGTGAGGTCTTGATCACTCTTAAAAAAACTGAGGTGGGGTCAAAAATTGAAAATTTATTGGTAGAAATTTATTTTTGGGGTGTCAAAAATCATCATTCCTAATTTTGATTCCAAATTCATAATTTATCTTGAAAAGAAAATTATCTAAAATTTATTTATAAATATAAAAATTACTTGAATAATTCCATAAAAGAAATATTTGACAAAAATTATTTAGTTATACATACTCAAAATCTTAAAAATTTATAAAAGATATAAAACATATTCATAATATATCTAATATATTTTACTAAATCAAAAATTAATCTTCTCAAATTATATCATTTTTATTCATATATTAACTAACTTAAATCATTCAAGAAAAATTAAAAACTAAGAAATAAGTAATTAAAGTACTAATTTATATGAAAAAACTATAATAAGTTTTACTAATTTTTCGAAAAAATTTTAATAAATTTTTCAAACCTAACCCTTACTCCCCACTACGAAGTGGCATCGTCCCGATGTTCAACGAGTATGAAAAAGTAGGTTCAAAAATTAAATTAAAATTTTAGATGTTTATTAATATTGAATAACGTTTACTACAACAAATACTAAACAAAAGCATATATATTAAACAATAGAAACTATTACAAACTAAAAAAACTTAAAATAAAACACTTATTAACTAACTTACTTAACTCCTTTATTAAAACAAACCAACCTTAAACAAACTTAAATAAAAACCAACAACAACTATCTCAAATAGTTGACGAACAACCCGGATTCTCCACTGGTAGCAATCCTCTACGATAATCACGAGACGGATATATCTCGTCAGAAGCAATTTCAGGGACTTCATTCAATTGAATACATAACCTTGAAATCAACCAAGCAAAAGGCATCGGCCTTCCATTATTATACCGTTCCACTGCAAAGTTTACTGCCGTCTTAAAAATCATAATCCCCCAGTCCACATGAGCTCCGCTTATCAACGCAAATAACAAAAGTATTTCATTATCACTAACCCACGCAAAGTCACTAGTCGGATAGACTCGTGAGTTAATGAAGTGTTTCCATGCTCTCGGATGAGCGGTGAAAGTGAAGTGGTAGAGTCGTAATTTTGATCGAACTCGAAACAAATCATGAAAAGCTTCCGTGACATAGTTGACAACGTTAAAGGAGTTCCTAACGCCCATTGATATTCAAAATGAAGATTATGGATTTGATTGAAAATCGGTATTTCGTAAATATGATTGATGATATGAGGTGAAAAGTGAATAAGTGTACCACAAACGGATACAAGTTGTGACGGATCGACAGTACTGACAGAAGAGAGAGCGGAATAAAATTCCCTAACGACTGAAACATTTATTCTTCCTCTTGGATTCCTTACAAACTTTCTCCAACTTCTACTCTGAATTAAATCCTTCCCTGACTGATCAATTTTTTCGAAATTGATACCCTTCTCAACCAAAATAGGAGAATTTGCAAACCTTGCATTCACCGACAAATTAACATTTGAAGCGCTGTACTCCGGGACAAAAACATCTAATGCCCCCGGATCATAAGAATTGACTGACGGTGATGACCGGTTTGACATTTTAGTTGAAACAGATGAAAATAATTTAATGAGATAGAAAGGTGAAAGTAACTAAGTGAAATTGTAATTTTCACTCTCAGCTTTCTTTCCTTAAATGGACAAACATTGAGAGTATACGTGGCTGCATATTAACACTCTCAACATGACTAAGCAAATTTTAACTCCCGGATCGGTCCTTAAAACTGGCCGGACCGGTCCGGCTTCAAAATAGTTTCACCGTGTAAAGGTTGTAAAATTCAAATTTGCTTGGTTGTCTATAATAGACTTCAAGGCTATTAAAATCTATAAAGGTAAATAAAGATTATCTAAATGACATATAAATGATACAAATATTTTTTAGATTTTTGATGAAATATTTAAATACTACTAAAAATAATTAAATTTACTACTACGACATAAAACGATTATAAAAACGAAAACGAAAACGAAAAAACTATTAAACTAGCAAACTTAGCATCCAATAAAGTTAAAATGCGGAAAATAAAATAAACAGACAGAAAATGTTTAAAAATAATAAAGTTGTTCGAAATCAAATAATGTCAACATCATCATCCTCATCAGGATAAACTGGATCATGCATACTTGGAACCGATGACGTAACTGGCTGTGGAAACGTAGTCGTGGTCCGAATCGAATCAAGCCGAGACCTAACGAACTCATACTTGATGTCATCCTTGCAAAATCCGAAAATCCTCCCGACTAGATGTAATGACACCACGAGAACTCGTATAAAAGACACCACGACCACTAGGCGGCTTCCAAAAGGATTTGGCATATGATGAAAACTCGAGATGGTGGGATAGGTGCTATCCAATCACGGTAAAGTATATGGGTCGATTGACAGGCGGATAGGCGTTTTATCGAAAGAAGGATCAAGATGCATCCGCTCATGTCTCAACATCCTCTACGTAAATCATCACTCCACCGCTTACTCGCTTTCAACAAACAAAGCCATATTAGCCTGTCCTCGGGCTACATCTGACACTAAGGATTGGAACACATCGTATGTAATGGTGCTTGGAAAAGAAGTCTGGCTGCTATTGTCGATCGTAAAAGATGAAAATGTTGGGCCAGGTGGGGCGGTGGAGGTTCACTACGTCTAACTATCGAGTCTATCGAACCCTCTGGAGACCTCCTCAGACTAGGCCCTATCAGGGACTCATCTGCCATAGCTAATTTGTCGTTAGATAGGAAAGGAACTCTTGATCTACGACATAAATCTGAAATAAAGCCAGGAAAGTACATGTGACTCCCTGCCTTGGCAGTAACAATAAACTCGAAAACCCTTCTATACATGATCTTTCCCACATCCACCTTAATATCATGAATCATCGCCCAAGTAATGCATAAATCTTCTTTACCAAAGGCGGTGTGTTTGGTAGTGGGATAGAGAGTATGGCTCAAAAATCTTTTGATTGCCCTCAGATCTCTAAAACACTTCCCATAATTAAATCATTTGTCCACCCACTCTGCCGTAGCATCAAACTCCCTCTCGAGCTCAGAGGCAATCTGCTCATACATAGCAGGATCATCTAATCTATAAAACTGACTCTGTAATCCTCTTCATCTGGAAAAACTTCTACCCCTAAAACATCATTGATAAGATCCGGATTAAAAGAAACATGTCTAGAGACTCCAAGGGAATAGACTCTGTCATACTACCCTCGGTGGGTGTCAAAGTGAACAGAATCGCATAAAACTCGCCACTAAGGTAGTATTGATCTCTCCTGCCCTCTTAGTTTGCAAAATCCATCCACTTTGGCGTCTCGCAAAAATACGCCTAACTTCCTCTCCTAAGTCATCAAAATCTAAGCCTCTCTCCAACACAACTCCACATTTACTATAGATATTCTTATAAGCATTCTTAGCTTGAGGTGAAGTCATGAGCAACAAAACTAATGAGACTCTTCTTCCGGTGTTAAATCTTTAAGACCTACGACCGGTACTTCTATTGGAATATTAGGCTTTCGTTTCTTAGAGATTTTGCGACTAGATGAGGCCATTCTACGAATTTTGGAATAACAAAACAAAAACAAAAACAACACAAATAAAATGTCACAACACACTTAAAAATCAAAACAGTTGAAAATAAATCTAAAACTTACAAAAATCGTGAAATTGATAACTAGAGTAAACAAATTATACCTTATAATGAACAAAACGGTGAAAAAGTGGCCGGAAAAGTCGTAGAAGCCACCGGGATGAAATGGAGCTTGTGTTCGATCTTTTTCGAATTTTTCACTTGTGTTGAAGAGAGGAGAGTAAAAGAGGAAGAATGTATATAATGGTGTAGTGTAATTTGTTATTTTGAAGAGAAAAGAAAATTTTTGGGGTGGAGGTGGCAGTGGCATTGCTTTGTTTGAAAAGAGGAGAAATGAAGAAGAAAGAAATGTCCCGTCCTTTTTAGGTTAAATCGAACCCGGATCGGTCCTGGACAAGGGCCGGATCGGTCCGTGTGAAATTTTTATGATTTTTGAATTTTTTTTTATTTTTTTGGATTTTTGATATAAAAACTAATAAAACTCAATAAAAACTTAATAAAACTGGAAAATAAAATTTATAAATTTTATAACAATTTCTTAAAATTTATAAAATCTTTATAAAACTTATTTAAAAGTTTATAAAAATTCAACAAATTTCCATTAATTCTTATAAAAGATCTAAAAACTTAAAAAAAAAACTTTTTATAAAACTTTTATAAAACTCCTTAATTTTATAAAGATCCAATTTTATAAAATTTTCAAAGTTATGCAAAAATTTTATAAAACTAAAAACAATAAAAGACTTGAACTTACGGGGTTTCTAATTCTTCAATTTTTACAAACTCCAGATTTCTAACATACCGTTCAAGCAAACTAAATCCTAGAAACGTAGCGTTTGAATTATGTCTTGGAATTCCATCGGGATTTTCAGTTAATGTTAAGGGTGATTTTATACGTTTTATAAGGATATATTTTATATCAATATTCCCCATATATGGATATTTTTCATAGAAATCGAGCCTTATATTGAGATATTGAGTAAATGGTGTTTTTAATAGGTTAATTGCAAAATGTAACGAATTATGTGCTTAAATGATGATTTTATGTTATTTTGGAAATACGTTACGCTTTGGTATGTTTTCCTATTGTTGTAGATACTCATTGATGATGGAAGAGAGGATTTTAGAGAGCCAAATTCGTGCTTGGAAAGGATCAATCAAAGTTATGGAAGATTGAAAGATATAAGGAAAGAAATCAATCAAGATAAATGTCGGAAAATCAGGATTCCGGGTAGTGACGAACTTCCGACGCAGTTCTTGATATGATATAAACTGATTTGACTCTCGACCTCAAGAGAAGAGTTGTAGGTCTTGAAGAGAGGATTCTATAGGAGTTTGAATCACTCCATTCCGACTTACGAGGCCCGAGATATGAGCGTTACAAGTTTGGATGCTGTTGCTGAAAATAGCGGACGGGCGTCCGGATCTTCAAACGGGCGTCCAGCGTTTTTACTGTAGCAACCGACCTGAAAATTCTATAAATAAAGCAGCGAATTGAACCCTAAACATAACAAAATTATTCAGCCGACTTTTCACACAAAGCAGCGGCCTCTTGAGAGCAGTTTCAAGGCCGATCACCCGAGCCTTGTGCTCGGGTGATCGGGGTTAGATTAGGTTTTATTTTTCGTTTCTTTCATTCCTTTTGTTCGACCATGATGATCTTTTGAAACTTTGAAACATGGAGCAGCCATGGGAGACTGTTTGCAGCAGCTTTTATTTTCTTTCTATGGATGTTTTGTAAGTCTTTTTAATTAAAGTTCGTTTCTTTCCATGCGTTTATTTGTTAATGCAATTTATATCGAAAGATGTTGTTATTGATGTTTACCGTAGGACGAAAGTCGGTGTAAACGCGAGATCACCATAGGAAAGAATAGACGTTTTGATCTATGTCAAACGAAAGTTGATAGGTTGAATGTCTAGGTTGTTAGATCTAGTAAATCTTGCACCTTGGTTTATTTTATGATGCGTTAATCTCCGTAAATCGAAAGATAGAGATTGATAGGCTTAATTCATCTCTGAAAGTAGGAATTCATACGTTTGATAGGTGAAACCACAACTTGAATTAAATCACTATAAGATAATCTAGGGAAGAAATTAAGGGTTGTGGGATGGTGGATTATGATTTGTTCCATGTTTAATCGCTTCAGTCGTTATCATGTTCGTTAGATAGATTTACCGTTTTCGTAGTTTTATTTATGCTTTTATCACTTTTATCCTTCCGGCTTTGGATTAACAATTCTCTGTCGATTTATTTTACATTTTAGATTAGGATTAGTTATGTGTTTTAATAAAGAGGAATTAATGACGTTAGATTCAATATCCCTTTTCCCTGAGGATCGATACCCGTACTTATCCAACTTTACTAGCAACTACCCGGTATTCGGCCGGTTAGGAGGTAGTTTTGCATGGTAGTATAGGTTTATAAATTTTCTTTTGTTTTAATGATGCAAAATCTCCCCAACAAAAGTGGCACCGTTGCCGGGGAGATTCTGCACGGGCCGTAGTCACTGTAGAGTTGTCGTCCCAACTTGCTCAGCCTGAGCCTGTCAGCATCTTTTTAGTTGCATTTCATGTAGATTGAATTGTAATATATTTTCATATAGTGCACCTAGCCTACTATTTTGTAATATTCCATGTATATGTTCCATCTCTGGATGAGCTAAATCTGAAAAATCTTTCTGACTTCTTTTCCATGTATAATCCTCTATCATTATTAGTTGGAGTTTGATGTTTTGTTTGCACATGTGGTCTATATTATTTTACAAGCTTCGTGGCTTTATTCTTAGATGTCCACGAGTTTAAGCGTTGATCTTTCCATCTCGAGCTATTATTTCTTTTGTGCTTATATCAAACTTCCGTATTTAGACGCTTAGATGTTCTCAGACTTTCCTGTTTGATTTTTCCATCGATGCGATTCTATTTTGTGCTCTGTGTGTTCTATTCCCCCTTGTCCCCGAGATATTTCCTTGTTTGTCAAGTGTGCAGGATCTTTGCGATAGCAATTGTGAGTTTTCAGACGATGTCGATTTTCCGGTGGATGGTCCACACAGCCTCTCGATTTCTTCACGCATTTACGGATCGGATTCAGACCACTTCGGACTTGCCACTTTCGAGCGACAATCGGCTAAGTTCTTTCTTTCTTTTTTTCTCGCACAACATGAGGACATGTTGTAATTTAAGTGTGGGGGGAATAGCTTATGTGATATCTACATTCATTTGCCATACTTTTATATTTCTATGAAAAGTGCTAGATTTTAAAAGTTTTGTTTTGTCCCAAGTAAGCATGGCATGTCTTCATTTGAGTTCTTATATCATTTTTGCGTTATTTTGCATATTTAGTAAATTTAGTTGTTTCACCCAACACTACTTTTCACATGCCATAGTAAATGATGAGCTATAATTTAAAGCTATGCCCATTTGATTAGAGATTTTTGATGATTATCGCATGATTCTTTGCTTCCATACTAATTTTGAAAATTTTAATAGTTTGTATTTAGAATTAAAGTATGACATCTTGTGAATATCCGAAGGTTTGAATGTGATAGGAGGGATATAATTTAAGGTTTGCATACCAATCTAAGATGAATAATATGAATTATATATATTTAAGTGTCGGAAATAGTTTGCCGATGATTTGAGTGCGGTAGGGCATTATCTCGAAATGTCCTATACCACTATGAGGTTCAATAGCTCCCATCGCTCTGATGATAGTAGTCCGGCTAGGGTGTTATCCCGAAACATCCTATTCTTGGGAATGAGGGCATATATGCTATATATGTGGAATTGATTGAACTATAAAGAAAATTAGTGAATGGCAATGTGGAAAGATGGTTGGAAACCTTAGTTATCTCGCTAACTATATCCAGTATAAATCTGAAAGATATGTTGTAGGGACTATCCTCTAAGTGTGTCGGAAATATTTTAAATGCTCCCTATTATCTTTTCGAATAAGTATGTTTTGTGAGGTGCATGTTATAATCGTTTTATATTTCTAATTTAAATGGGATGTTGGCTAGTTTTGCTTGAATCAATTTCAAGTGTGGATTTAGTGGAAATTTATTATGGCTATGCACACACTCACTTGGGTGAACCTCTAAACTACTTGAATATGTTTTATATTTGCTAAGATGTTTATTTGTCTCGAGTGATGATTATGTTTTGTCTTGCTCGGGACGAGCAAGGTTTAAGTGTGGGGGAGTTGTTAAGGGTGATTTTATACGTTTTATAAGGATATATTTTATATCAATATTCCCCATATATGGATATTGTTTATAGAAATCGAGCCTTATATTGAGATATTGAGTAAATGGTGTTTTTAATAGGTTAATTGCAAAATGTAACGAATTATGTGCTTAAATGATGATTTTATGTTATTTTGGAAATACGTTACGCTTTGGTATGATTTCCTATTGTTGTAGATACTCATTGATGATGGAAGATAGGATTTTAGAGAGCCAAATTCGTGCTTGGAAAGGATCAATCAAAGTTATGGAAGATTGAGAGATATAAGGAAAGAAATCAATCAAGATAAATGTCGGAAAATCAGGATTCCGGGTAGTGACGAACTTCCGACGCAGTTCTTGATATGATATAAACTGATTTGACTCTCGACCTCAAGAGAAGAGTTGTAGGGCTTGAAGAGAGGATTCTACAGGAGTTTGAATCACTCCATTCCGACTTACGAGTCCCGAGATATGAGCGTTACAAGTTTGGATGCTGTTGCTGAAAATAGCGGACGGGCGTCCGGATCTTCAAACGGGCGTCCAGCGTTTTTACTGTAGCAACCGACCTGAAAATTCTATAAATACAGCAGCGAATTGAACCCTAAACATAACAAAATTATTCAGCCGACTTTTCACACAAAGCAGCGGCCTCTTGAGAGCAGTTTCAAGGCCGATCACCCGAGCCTTGTGCTCGGGTGATCGGGGTTAGATTAGGTTTTATTTTTCGTTTCTTTCATTCCTTTTGTTCGACCATGATGATCTTTTGAAACTTTGAAACATGGAGCAGCCATGGGAGACTGTTTGCAGCAGCTTTTATTTTCTTTCTATGGATGTTTTGTAAGTCTTTTTAATTAAAGTTCGTTTCTTTCCATGCGTTTATTTGTTAATGCAATTTATATCGAAAGATGTTGTTATTGATGTTTACCGTAGGACGAAAGTCGGTGTAAACGCGAGATCACCATAGGAAAGAATAGACGTTTTGATCTATGTCAAACGAAAGTTGATAGGTTGAATGTCTAGGTTGTTAGATCTAGTAAATCTTGCACCTTGGTTTATTTTATGATGCGTTAATCTCCGTAAATCGAAAGATAGAGATTGATAGGCGAATTCATCTACGAAAGTAGGAATTCATACGTTTGATAGGTGAAACCACAACTTGAATTAAATCACTATAAGATAATCTAGGGAAGAAATTAAGGGTTGCGGGATGGTGGATTATGATTTGTTCCATGTTTAATCGCTTCAGTCGTTATCATGTTCGTTAGATAGATTTACCGTTTTCGTAGTTTTATTTATGCTTTTATCACTTTTATCCTTCACGGCTTTGGATTAACAATCCATTTGTCGATTTATTTTTATTTTAGATTAGGATTAGTTATGTGTTTTAATAAAGAGGAATTAATGACGTTAGATTCAATATCCCTTTTCCCTGAGGATCGATACCCGTACTTATCCAACTTTACTAGCAACTACCCGGTATTCGGCCGGTTAGGAGGTAGTTTTGCATGGTAGTATAGGTTTATAAATTTTCTTTTGTTTTAATGATGCAAAATCTCCCCAAAAGTTAACCACCTAATCGTTCCCTTCTTAATTACATTCAAACACTCATTCTGAGATTGAGTTATATTTTTCCCACATCGCCCACTGTGTTCAATCTTTCCACAGATTCTGCACTTCCTTAGAAACTTAGCCCTTCTCTTTATCGAGCTTCTCGACGTACCATTACAAACTTCTTTCAATTTTTTCTCTCTCAACAATTGCTTGTTCTGTTCAAAAACTAAAGCTTCTATAGTAAAAGTGACATCTCTATCAAGGCCAAACTTTAAAAGCAAAACAAAAACTCCTAATCTATCTAAAAAAGACATCCAGTTCTTTTACGTCTATCCGGTAAAAGACGAAACTAGTTTAGACATAAAAGTAAAGATAAAACCTGGTAATTTGATACTTTGAGCTTTTTTGAGCAATCGCTTTTTAGTCTTTCGGAGGGTCAATCAACAACATCACTTCATTTATCGAGAGAGACTTCTTCACCTTCCGAAATAGCTTCACCTGTGACCATTGGCTATAAAAGTTGTATTCCCATCGATTAGTTCAATGACTCAGCATTTATAAACTCGTGTTACTTTAAATGGTCCCGTCCATCTTGATTTAAGCTTTCCTGGAAACAACTTTAAACGTGAATTGTACAATAACACTCGATCACCTACATGGAACTCACGACTATAGATTCTTTTATCATGGAATGATTTCGTGCGTTCCTTGTAGATTCGAGCATTTTCATATGAATCAAGGCGAAATTCTTCTAATTCTGTTAACTGAAGTAGTCTATGATCACCGACAGCCTTAGGATCGAAATTTAAAAATCTAATAGCCCAGAAGGCTCGGTGTTCTAACTCTATTGGAGATGACAAGATTTACCAAAGACTAATTTGTAGGGTGAACAGCCAATTGGAGTTTTAAAAGCTGTTATGTATGCCCATAACGCATCATCTAGTCTAACTGCCTAGTTTTTACGGTTTGAGTCCACTGTTTTTTCTATGATTCTTTTAATCTCTCTATTCGACACCTCTACCACGACCAACGGTTTTGCGGATGATAAGGCGTTCCTAACTTATGCGTTACACCATATTTTTCAATTAACTTAGTAAATGGTCGATTGCAAAAGTGTGAACCTCTATCACTAATGATCGCCCTTGGAAAGCCATATCTAGTGAATATGTTCTTTTTAAGAAATCGTATGACAACCTTGGTATCATTAGTGGGAAGAGCTTGACTTTCACCCATTTTGAAACATAATCTACCATTACAAGAATAAATCTTTTTCCAAACGATATAGGAAAGGTCCCATGAAATCTATACCCCAAACATCAAATAACTCACATTCTAAAATAGGTTGCATAGGCATTTCATGTTTTTTCGAAATATTTCCCCATTTTTGACAAGACTCACAAGATTTAACATATGTATAAGCATCTTTATAAAGTGTAGGCCAATAGAAACCACATTGCAAAACTTTAAAAGCGGTTTTCCAACCTCCATGATGACCTCGCGCCTCACGATCATGACAAAAGCGATAAAACACTTAAAATTTCATTATCAGGCACACATTTTACGATTATCCCATCCGAACATTTACGGAAAAGGTCCGGTTCCTCCGGTAATAAAATTTTAAGTCATAAAGAACTTCTTTTCATTTGCCAAGTCCAATGAGACGGAATGTAATCACGAGTTAAGTAGTTAATGATATCTCCAAACCAAGGTGAATTTTCCTTAGAAGGAATTCTTTTCTTTAATAAGCTGCATGGTTGAAGGAGTATCGATTCTAAAGCGATTGTTCATCAGAAATGAATCTTTAATTTCAATTCCTATCTCTTCCTCGATTTCCATTCTACTTAGATGATCTCGCTACTACATTCTCACTTCCTTTTTATCTTTAATCTCAATATCAAATTCTTGAAGTAGGAGAATCCATCTAAGAAGACGTGGTTTCGCATCTTTCTTACTCGGTAAATATTTCAGAGCTGAATGGTTTGTATAAACTATTACCTTAGAGCCAACAATATACGATCTAAACTTATCTAAGGCAAAAATCACAGCCAACAGTTCTTTTTTCAGTAGTTGCATAGTTCGGGTTGTTTGCATTTAACGTATGAGATGCATAGTAAATAGCTTTGAGAATTCTATTATACCTTTGACCTAAAACAGCTCCTATAGCTAAATCGCTTGCATCACACATAATCTCAAAGGTAAATTCGATGTGGTACTACCAATCTTGGTGCGATAATCAACTTCGCTTTCGGGGTCTTAAATGCTTCCATACATTTACTATCAAAATTAAAAAGTACTTCTTTTTCAAGCAAATGACTTAGAGGTTTTGCTATCTTGAAAAATCTGCAATAAATCTCCTATAAAATCCTGCATGTCCAAGAAATCCTCTTAGCGTTCTTAGATTAAGCGGTGAGGCAATTTCTCGATTACCTCGACTTTAGCTTTATCAACTTCGATTCCTACTTCAGAGATTCTATGACCTAGTACAATTCCTTCTGATACCATTAAATAACATTTTTCCCAGTTTAAAACCAAATTGGTATCCTCACAGCGTTGTAACACTCTCTCTAAGTGTAACAAACAGCCCTTAAAAGAGTCTCCGTAAACACTAAAGTCGTCCATAAAATTTTTTAAGAATTTCTCAACCATATCAGAAAATATAGACATCATACATCTTTGAAACGTAGCAAGAGCATTACATAAACCAAACGGCATTCTTTTATACGCAAAAGTTCCATAAGGACAAGTGAATGTAGTTTTTTCCCTATCTCCTGCTGCAATGAATATCTATAAATATCCTGAATAACCATCTAAGAAACAGTAATACTTATGTCCACTTAAACGTTCCAACATTTGCACTATGAATGGAAGTGGATGATGATCTTTCTTAGTATGATCATTTAGTTTTCTAAAATCAATGCACATTCGATATCCTGTAATTTCCCTTGTTGGGATCCATTCATTCTTATCATTCTCTTTCACTGTGAAACCTCCTTTCTTTGGTACAACTTGAGTTGGACTTACCCATTCACTATCCGATATAGGAAAGATTATTCCCATTTCTAATAGCTTAATAACCTCTTTCTTAACGATTAACTGTAAATTCGGGTTGAGGCGGCGTTGTGGTTGAATACAAGGTTTAGCATCTTCTTTCAGAATTATCTTATGAACACAAATCTCAGGGCTAATACCTCGAATATCGGCAACTGTCCATCCAAAAGATTTCTTATGCTTTCTCAACATTCCTAGTAATTGATCTTCTTGTTGCTCAGTTAAAGTTGATGAAATAATAAGCGGTAAAAGGTTATCATTTTCAAGAAAAGCATATTTGATTTAAAGGTAACGGTTTCAATTCGCATTCTTAGGCGGATCTTCTATTGATGATTTAAGAACCTGGTCCTTCTAGTTCTAACTCCAAATACTTATGCCATGGTGGTTTAAAAGTAAAGCGCCTTTGTCTAGAGAAAGGATTATCTCTTTCATTTCAATGTCTTCCTCATCTTCTTTTTATAGACAGATGAGTTAAGCATTCTTCTAACTGTCTTCAAAAGTTGGTAAGCGATTATCATAGATAGAATGAATATCTTCTATAAAAGAACATGATTACGTGATGTGTATTGATGGTTCATAGCTTTGAAAATATTGAAAGCAACTTCATCTTCATTGACTCTCAAAATTAACTCTCCTTTCTGAACATCGATTAAAGTTCTCCCTGTAGCTAGAAATGGACGTCCTAAGATAAGTGGCGCTGAAAATCCTTCTTCCATTTCCATAACTACAAAGTCTCTTGGAAAATAGAACTTGTCTACTTTAACCAATATGTCCTCAATAATTCCTTTAGGGTACTTAATCGATCTATCTGCCATTTGCAGAGTCATTTCAGTCTTAGTAAGCTTTCCTATGCCTAGATTTCTATAATCCTCATAAGACATGAGATTTATACTAGCTCCAAGATCACATAAGACCTTCTTGAACAGAAATCCTCCAATTTCACATAGAATGGTAAAACTTCCAGGATCTTTCGGTTTAGGTGGTAAACTTATCTTCGCAAAGCTGCAGAACATTCTTCATTTAGGCATATATTCTCATATTCCTCTAAATTTTTTTTATTTGATAGTATATCTTTCAAAAACTTTCCATAGGCAGGCATATTTATCAGAGCTTCGATAACAGGGATATTAACATGAATATGACGAAAAGTATCAAGGAAACGAGCATACTTCTGATCAGTCTTAATCTTTTTAATTTGATCTTTAGGTGGAAAAGGTAAAGATTCTAAATCTATAACCTTTGGTTCCGAAGTCATTCTCTCTTTTCCTTTATCCTTAAACTTTTGAGTATTACTTGATCGCCATGTTTCAGGTTCTTGAATTTTTTCCTTTAAAATATTCCCTGAATCAATCTCTACTTCAGATTCCTTCAGTTCTTCCTGTTTCTCATCATTGTTCTCTTTATCTTCTACTCTAACATGTTCCTTGAATAGATTCCTTAAATCTTTATCCATGGGATCTTTCAAAATCCTAGGGATTTTTACCCATTTCTCACCTTCATTTTCAGGTTCCAAACTTCTATTCCTTTTCAAGAAATTTTCTATGATTTCTTCTTCCTCATCAGTAAATTCAAGTTCATCTTTAGTCTCTTCATTTTTTCTATCTAAATCATTTTCTACTTCATTATTCCCGAAGTTTTCTACTCCATTACTACCGTAGAGTTTCCTACTTCTGAAACTACAACATTTACCTCTCTTGGGTTTCTTTCGGTATTACTTGGTAATCCTCCGGAGGTCTCATGTTGTTACGTTCACCTTCCCTACTCAAATGATCTTCCATATTCCTTAATGAAGCTTCTATCGTTCTCATTATGGTATCATGTCCATTCATAGATGTTTTCATTGAACTCATATCCTACTTGATTGAACCTATAGAAGTCATCATTGTTTCCATATTCTTAGCTTGAGTAGATACTACACCCATCATATTTTCCATCGCAGTTTTCCCATTTTTCAACCCCTTCTGCAGTTGAGTTGAACTTTGAGTTCTTGGTATACTTTGAGTGGTATGTTGAGGATAGGATCTAGGTAATGATTGTAAATTCCGATTAGATGTATTTCCTTGATAAACTTGATTATTATTCATATTCTTATCTTTTGAATCGATACGGCGGTTGTCACTGGCTTACTAGGGTTTTCGGACCATCTAAAAGTTGGGTGGTCTCTTCTAATAGCATTAAACGAGTTTGAATATGCATTGTTCAAATTCTATCTTTCAAGAAAACTCACCTCCTCTCTTGAATATCCTGTTGGTTCTTCTATCCCTAATGACACATTATCATGATTTGAGTATTCGGTTGGCATACTATTTTCGAATTTTTATTCTTACCTTGTTGTAATCCATCAAACTTTCTACTCAAATTCTCCAAGTGTGCTAGGACTTCCGTATTTGACGTACATTCTCCTCGCAAAGCTACTTTTCTAGTGCTAGAACCGGTTTCCCACATTCTATTATTTTTGGAAATCTTTTCTATAGCATCGTAAAGCTGTTTGAGCTTCACTCATCATTAACGAACCACCACATGCATGATCTACATCTGTACGTGAATCTTTTCTTAGTTTACGACAAAAAAGTTGAATTTGCATATCTAAGGAATAACCATGATCGGGACAAGCTCTTAACAATTTTTTAAACCTTTCCCACGCATTCCCAAGCGTTTATTCAGATCCTTGTCTAAAATTAGCAACCTCGACCTTTAATTCCAAATTCCGTCCTGGAGTGAAATATTGTTTCAGAAATTCAGTTTGAATATCCTCCCAACTAGTTAGCGAGTGGTGTGGAAGAGACATAAACCAATCTCGGGCTCGTCCTTTTAGAGTAAAAGGAAACATAGTCATCCTTGTTAATTCCTTATGATGAGCTCCTTGACTTTTGGTTGTATTGTACAGATTCTTTCAAGCAGATAGAGATGATGATGTGGATCTTCATAATCTTCTCCTAGAAATTGGGCTCTTGCGTCAATTAAACCAAAAGATGAGACTTAATTTCAAATTATTTCGCTCCTTCATTAGGTAAAAGTATGGGATTATTAGTCCGGTTTCTCCTTACAGTTTGATCATGAGATAGGTCTTGGGTTTGGCGGATTATTACGATTTATTCGGTTCCGATCTTGATTGATTCTATTATTATTATTCGATTATTATTAAGATTAACAGGGTTTTGGCCATGCCCTAAAGCATGATCTAGCCTCTGTTCGTTTGTTTCATCACTAGTTTGACCATTTTTATATTTTTATTAGAAGATGATTCCGTTGGAGATTTTCCAAGGAGTCCTAAGCTGGTTTGACCACGTTACTCTCTATCCATAATCGCTTTCGTAGCGTTTATATCAGGCTTATAAGGAGTAAGTGTTAAGGGTGAAAATCTATGTTTTATTACGATATATTTTACGGTATTTTCCTTTTAATTGGATTGATTGCATAATAAATGGCCCTCATATGGAAATATTGAGCATACTAGGTTTTTAAGGACTTATTCGCAATATTGAATAAATTATGTGTTTTCATCATGAATTATAATTAATTGGACTTTATTACGATTTGCGATGTTTACCATGTGTTATAGGTATGATTATTGTGCTCAAATGATGATCAAAAGAGATAAATTTCGAGCTACAAAGGTTTAAGGAAGAGATAGTGATCGAGTGGAGAGAAGAAAAGAGATAAAGATGCAAAAATCGCATTCAAGTCATTATGAGCGTTCGTCCATGCAAGCGTCCATATCGAAGCGAACGTCTGGAATACCGAACGGGCGTCCATGGAAACAATCTTGATACAGAGAGTCCGAACGGAGTTTGAGCAGCGGCGGTGGGAGTTCGAGAAATACAACGAGCAGCGCCCACTCAATTGAACAGCGTCCGAATGCCGACTTAGTGAAACCGCCTCAAATCTCTATAAATACGCCTATTTTCACACATTGACACACACGAAGTTTTACAATCTTAAAACCCTAAACCCTAGGGGAGCTTTGGTTGCGATTTTACACTTTTTATTTCCGATTTTATGCAACTTTAAATTCAATCAAAGTAGGCTAGTTTTATGTTGTTTTTATACATTCTTTGAGTTCTTTGAGGATGTTCAGAGGCTAGAACCTCCATCAAACGAGTTGTGAAGCCATCAACGTGAATTGATCTGTTTATCTCGATTATTCTTGTGAGTATTTATTTATGGTTGTTTCTTATTCATGCTTTACTCATGTTTTTAGTGCACTATATCGGAAGATTGCATGTTTTTGATTGTGTTTATGCTTGACGGGAGTCATGTTAAACCTGTAGATCACCATGAATAGGAATAGTCTTTGAATCTATAGTAACGGAAGTTAATAGGTTCGATCACTAGGGTAAACATAAAAGTTGACATCTTTGGTCTTTTAAATGCGTTAATCTAGCATTGGAAGATACTAGGTTAATAGATGAAATACCTAAGGAATTAGGATTTCATGTTTAGAGAAGGTGAATCACAACCTCATTAAATACCACGTAAAATCGAGATAGAGATCAATGCATGTTGATAGGTGGATCAATCCTCGTTTGTCTTTTTTATAAACTTGATTTACAATCCTCATAGCTTAGTTTAGATTAGTTAATCTATTTTCCTGCACTTTTAGTTTATTTTATCGCTTTCAAATCTCTCCTAGCATTGGATTAATCTCTCTCTGTCTAGTTATTTTCGCATATTTGTTTAGTTAGTTATTCGTTAGGTTAGTAATCGTGACAATAATTAGTTAAAAACAAAAGCTAGGGTTAACATTCGCCTAGTTCCCGTAAGATCGACCGGCATAGCCTCGTACCTCACGATCCTTGCACTTGAGGTTAACCGGTTTTATTACTTGTTTGTTTTGTATTAATAAAATCCGTGACAAGTTTTTGGCGCCGTTGCCGGGAACCGGACGGTTTGCCTAGTTTTGTTTTTGTGTGTTTTTGTTTTTCTGCTTTTGTTCAGATTTTTCTTTCTATTTTTCGCATTTTAATCCTTGTTTTTAGGTCGATTTCTAGGGGTTTAACCTTTAAGTAGTTAGGAATTTAGTGTTTTGGATTAGGGTTAAAGTTTTTGTTTTGTGATTAGTTCTTTTTCCCCGCTTTTTCTGCTCTGTTTTCTTTACTTCGCTCTGCTCGAAATCGTTTTGCATTCTGGGAAATTTTGCATATGAACAGCGTCCATACCTATGAACGCCCGTCCCTTCGTAAAATTTCAATCTCATATCAATTCTTGACCTACAGATTGAGCGGCGTTCATACATTTGGACGCCCGTCCAAAAATTCGAAAAATCGACGAGCGTTCATACGTTGAACGCCCGTCCGCTTCGAAAAACCAGCGAGGCCTTCGTCCATATTTTTGACGCGCCCGTCCTCTGCTCTCCTTCTCTTTCTTTCTTTTTCCCTAGGTCTTGATAATAGTTCTAGATTTCAAACCTTTTAGATAGATTCTTAGGTTCCCTTTTCGTAGTTTAAGTTTTTAATTTCGTAGTTTTCAGGTTTTGTTCAATAGAGTTGGGTTTCGGTTTATGCAAACTCGAAGTCAGAAAGGGCCATTACTCTTTACACCTGACCTCAAGCGGACCATAGTCAGACCTAATAGGCGGAAACTTCGTTTCACCGATCCTTCGGACAAAGGAAGCTCAGCCAACCAAGAAATTGAACAAAAGTTGATAGAAGAAATCGAAGAAATAGTAATAATGGCGGCGGAGAGGATCGACGACGTTGGCGGACTCACGCCATGCCTGGTGCGATCCATCGCTCAACCCGGCTATAGTCTTGCCCGCCATTACTGCTCAAACCTTCGAGCTCAAGCCAGGGCTTATCCAGATGATGCAGCATGCATCAATTTTTTACGGCTACCAATCAGAAAATCCGCATACCCACTTACACACGTTCTTGGAGATATGCGGTACTACCCGCATCCAAGGTGTAAGTGAGGATGCTATCAAGCTCAAACTTTTCCTTTTTCCTTAAAAGGAGGCGAAGGAATGGTATCACTCTCTTCCTCCCGAATCCATCACTACATAAAATTTGGACTCGAGAGGGAGTTTTGAGTCAATATTTTCCACCTCTAAGACGGCCCATTGCTTAAATGAAATTTTCACATTTTCTCGGAAGGAAAATGAATCGTTTTCGAGGCCTGGAAAAGGTATAAATCTCTTCTTAGAAGGTGCCCCCATCATGGCTTGCCTTTGGAGAGGTTAGTCATTACTTTCTTTAGCGGATTGACCGAGCTCACCAAGGGCATGGTCAATAGTTCATCTGGCGGGACGTTTTTGAAGAAGACTCCAGACGAAGGATGGGCATTGTTCGAAGACATTGCCAAATATAACTATGCTCCATCCTATCAGGCAATTCAAGCTCCTCCTCCTCCTAAAGTGGAGGAAGTAAATGTTCAAAGTCTGATTGCCATGCTGCAGAGGCAGATGGCCAATCCTCAAACTCCGAATCCTATGAATCAGACTCCTTCGTTTCGAGAACCTCGTGTTACTCAGATTGCAATTTTGTTGCCGACCGTCACGTAAATGGCCAATGTCAATTAAACCCCAATTCTTCATACCAAGTCAATCATCGCCCATGCCGATGGACCGGTACACTCAGTCCAATGCCAAAACTGCGATAATATGGGGCATACTTCCAGATTCTGTCCTATGAATGGGCAGAATGCTGAAGTAAATGCGTTCTATGGCCAGAACACCCAAAGATTTAATCAACCATCTGGCCAGAATCAATTCCAGAACCAAGGGTTCAATCAAGCTTCCAATTTCAATCCGAATTCGAGTTTTAATTCGAATTCAAGTTTCAATAAGAACCCTGGTTCCGCTCAAAACCAAAACTCTAATTTTTCCAAGTCAAACACAAAGGTTCAATCGAATTGGCCTTCTAATTCCAATTCCAATTTTCAAAATCGGCCCGCCAACCATACTCTTCAAACTTCCAAAGACTCTCAAAGTCCTCGAATTCAAATGATCTTAAATTTGAATGGAACTCATTCAAAGAAGAGCAAAACAAGAATATTCACTCTAATGAGTACCAATAAAAATCTTGAGAGACAGATCGGGCAATTGGTGAGCAATTAGCATCAAGACCCTCTCGGGCATCCGCCCGATTTTACGAGAAAAATCCTAAGGGTGGTCATGTTGCTCAGGCCGATTTGAGCAAAGCGACCAATGTAATCGACCTCGTACCAACAACGATTATGGACAAGAGGAGGCCGGTACAATGAGTTTAAGAAGTGGTACATGGTGAGTGGTCCCCACGGCTTCCAGGGAAACCACTTAGCCCCTCCCGCCATTGATAAGGCGGGAGGGAAGTTGAGCACCCATCATCCCCTTGGCCGCAAGCAAGTACTCAGTGGTGATCCTCGATAGGTGAAAAGGTTGCAAATCCTCGGTGGTGTGTTTCACGAGGTGAACAAGTTGGAAATCCTCAGTGGTGACCCTCGAGGACCTGAAAAAGGAAAGAAAGTCGGTGGTGATCCACGACTACGAAAGCTTCGAAAAGACGGTTCGGTGGAAGGATTTGGAAGACAAAGCTATCGGCGCATCCTCAAAGAGAGTCTTTCCGAGAGTGATCTGAAGAAGCTTCCGTTTCCACCGAGGAAGAGCAACATTCCATTGGTTGAAGACAAAAGTACGAGAAGGTGCTAAACCTTCGAAAAATACTCGAGGTAAATCTGCCATTATCCGAGGTCTTGGTCGAGATGCCTAAGTATACAAAGTTCATCAAGGATGTTGTATCTTCCAAGAAGAAGTTAGCGAGGAATCGACCAAGCGGTTGGTAAGGAATGTTCTCTCGGTCAATAATGAAAGCTTACCAATCAAGAGAAGCGACCAGGGAAATTTGTGCTCACATTGCGGATGGGAGGCGTAGTCTTCCCAAATTCCTTATGTGACTGGGCGCATCTATCGCCTTGATGCCATTGTCTCGTGTGCAAGCAATTGGGTTTACAAAGTCTTTAGAACCCACGACCATGAACTTGCGGTTCATTGATCGATCTTCTAAGAAAGCCTCGGGGATCTTAAAGGGCGTATTAGTTCAAATAGATAGGTTTACCTTTCCGGTTGGTGAGTACGTCTTAGATATTGAGAAAAGTGAAAATGTCCCGTTAATTCTTGGAAGGCCTTTTCTATCTACAGCTAGAGCCCTCATCGATTGTGATGGTGGGCATGTGACCATTCGGGTTGGTGACCAGGAGGTGAGCTATAGTGTATCAAAATCTATCAATGTACCTTCTGGAGCTCCAACCGGCTTTTCCGTTGAGGAGACTTCTGATGATTTCGACGACTTCATGGATAAGCAAGTCATGGCTGTAGAATCAGAATATGAGCGACTAATTGATAAGCTGAATAGTCATGGTGTGGTCAATCTAGACCAATTAGCAGCTGATTTCGAGGATGAGCTAAGAGAAGAAGCTTTGGCAGTAGGGCCACTGAGTAAGCTCAGCGATGTTGAGTTGAAGAGTGGCGATCTTAAATCAAGTCTAGAGGATCCTCCCATAGATTTGGTACTGAAGCCGTTACCTAAACATCTTAAGTATGTGTTTTTAAGAGAGGGTGACAAGCTTCCCTTGATCATCTCTGCCAAGCTATCTCGTATAGAAGAGCTAAAACTGTTAAACGTCTTGCGCAAAAATGAAAAAGCCTTTGGATGGCGGTGGGAGATATCCGTGGGATATCTCCCGACATCCGTATGCACAAGATCAAGGATCGAGGAGGGTGCAAAGCGGGTTAGAGCTGACCTCGAGAAGACTCAACCCTCACATGCAAGAGGTAGTCAAGAAGGAAATTATCAAGCTTCTAGATATGGGTATCATATACGCCATTGCAGAGACAGTGAGTGGGTGTCCCCAACTCAAGTGGTTCCCAAAAAAGTGGAATTACGATTGAGAAAAATGAGAAGGAGAGGAGATAGCATTGAGGCTCGTCACAGGCTATCAGGTCTGTATTGACTATAGAAAACTCAATGAGGTCACTTTGAAAGATCATTTTCCCCTTCCATTTCATTGACCGGATGCTTGGCGTCTCTGGCGGGGCACGCATTCTACTTGCTTCTGGATGGATATTCGGGATATTTCGAGATACCCATCGATCCTGTTGACCAAGAGAAGACCACTTTCACTTGCCCCCTATGGTACATTCGCCTCTGGCGGATGCCATTTGTCTCTGTAATGCCCTGACCACCTTTTCAAGGTGTATGATGGCAATCTTTGACGGGCTAGTTGAAAAGTGCATGGAGATTTTTATGGATGATTTCTCGGTCTTTGGTCAATCCTTCGATGATTGCCTCGATAATCTTGATCATGTGTTGTCTAGATGTGTGGAAAAGGACTTAGTGCTCAATTGGGAAAAATGCCATTTCATGGTAGATGAAGGCATAGTTCTTGGCCACAAGGTGTCAGCCAAAGGTATAGAAGTAGATAGGGCTAAGGTTGAAGCTATTGAGAAGATGAGTTATCCTAAGAATGTTCGGGAAGTCCGAGGTTTTCTCGGACATGTCGGCTTCTATAGGAGGTTCATCCAGGACTTTTCAAAGATTGCCAAGCCCCTGTCTACTTTACTCAAGGAAGACGTTACCTTTGATTTTGATGAGAATTGCAAGCGCGCGTTTGAAGAGCTTAAGAGTAGGCTGATCTCTGCTCCAATTCTTATATCGCCAGACTGGAACTTTGCCCTTTGAGCTTATGTGCGATGCATCCAACTATGCTGTTGGTGCAGTCTTAGGACAGCGCATCGAAGGAAAGTTCCAGCCTATCTACTACGCCAGCCACACGTTGAATCCTTCGCAAGTTAACTATACGACTACGAAAAGGAATTATTGGCGTAGTGTTTGCTATGGACAAGTTCCGTAGTTACTTGTTAGGTGCTCAAGTGATCGTGTGGGGATCGATCACGCGCCTTGCGTTATCTCATGACCAAAAGGAAGCTAAAACGCGCTACTGCGTTGGATACGACCCTCCAAGAATTTGACGTTCAAATCAAAGATAAGAAGGCGGTGAGAACGAGTGGCGGATCATGTCTCTAGGATGATAAGTGAGGAAAGGGTGATCCACGAAGATATAGATCTTTACTTTCCTCACGGAAAACATCATGTTGATCGATGGCGCTCTCACGATGTTCCATGGTATTCGTCCATTGTGAATTACCTTCATGCCCGCTACCTTGACCCGAGATGTCGTATCGGGAGAAGAAGAAGTTCTTCTCGATATGAAATATTTCGTTTGGGATGAACCTTATTTGTTCAATCTGCAAAGATGGTTTGCTTAGGAGATGCGTTCACGACCGAGCAACGAGAGATTATCGAGCAATGCCATAGTGGACCCACTGGTGGTCACTTTGGTCCTTGGAAAACGGTTGCGAAGATCTTCCAGTCCGGTTTCTATTGGCCTACGATCTTTAAGGACACAGAAGCCTTCTGTAAAGCTTGCGATAGGTGTCAAAGAACCGGAACTCTGACAAGGCGTTTTGACATGCCGTTGAAACCCATCCTAGAGTGCGAAGTCTTTGATGTATGGGGTATCGATTTTATAGGACCTTTCCCATCATCCTGCGGTAACAAATACATCTTAGTCTGCGTCGACTATGTTTCGAAATGGGTGGAGGCGGTAGCCACTCCTCACAATGATCATAAAACGGTCATGAAGTTCCTAAAAAAGAATATCTTTGTGAGATTTGGGTGTCCTCGAGCCTTGATCAGTGATGAAGGAACCCATACATCAAAGACTTCGCACTCTAGGATGGGTTTCAACGGCATGTCAAAACGCCTTGTCAGAGTTCCGGTTCTTTGACACATATCGCAAGCTTTACAGAAGGCTTCTGTGTCCTTAAAGATCGTAGGCCAATAGAAACCGGACTGGAAGATCTTCGCAACCGTTTTCCAAGGACCAAAGTGACCACCTGTGGGTCCACTATGGCATTGCTCGATAATCTCTCATTGCTCAGATTCAGGAACGCATCTCCTAAGCAAACCATCTTTGCAGATCTTGAACAAATAAGGTTCATCCCAAACGAAATATTTCATCGAGAAGAACTTCTTCTCACGATACGACATCTCGGGTCAAGGTAGCGGGCATGAAGGTAATTCACAATGGACGAATACCATGGAACATCAGGAGAGCGGCCATCGATCAACATGATGTTTTCCAGAGGAAAGTAAAGATCTATATCTTCAGGATCACCCTTTTCCTCACTTATCATCCTAGAGACATGATCCGCCACTACGTTCTCACCGCCTTCTTATCTTTGATTTGAACGTCAAATTCTTGGAGGTCGGTATCCAACGCATGAGAAGCGGTTTAGCTTCCTTTTTGGTCATGAGATAACGCAGAAGCGCGTGATGGATCACCCACACGATCACTTGAGCACCTAACAAGTAACTCACGGAACTTGTCCATAGCAAACACTACGCCAATAATTCCTTTTCGTAGTCGTATAGTTAACTGCGAAGGATTCAACGTGTGGTGGCGTAGTAGATAGGTGGAACTTTCCTTCGATGCGCCGTGTCTAAGATCGCACCAACAAAGATAGTTGGATGCATCGCACATAAGCTCAAAGCGGCAAAGTTCCGATCTGGCGATATAAGAATTGGAGCAGAGATCGCCTACTCTTAAGCTCTTCAAACGCGCGCTTGCAATTCTCATCAAAATCAAAGGTAACGTCTTCCTTGAGTAAAGTAGACAGGGGCTTGGCAATCTTTGAAAAGTCTGGATGAACCTCCTATAGAAGCCGACATGTCCGAGAAAACCTCGGACTTCCGAACATTCTTAGGATAACTCATCTTCTCAATAGCTTCAACCTTAGCCCTATCTACTTCTATACTTTTGGTCGACACCTTGTGGCCAAGAACTATGCCTTCATCTACCATGAAATGGCATTTTTCCCAATTGAGCACTAAGTCCTTTCCACACATCTAGACAACACATGATCAAGATTATCGAGGCAATCATCGAAGGATTGACCAAAGACCGAGAAATCATCCATAAAATCTCCATGCACTTTTCAACTAGCCGTCAAAGATTGCCATCATACACCTTTGAAAGTGTGGTGGGGCATTACAGAGACTAAATGGCATCCGCTTCTGAGGCGAATGTACCATAGAGGGGCAAGTGAAAGTGGTCTTCTTGGTCAACAGGATCGATGGGTATCTCGAAATATCCTCGAATATCCATCCAGAAGCGAGAGAATCGTGCCCGCTGCACGCCAAGCATCCGGTCAATGAATGGAAGGGAAAATGATCTTTCAAAGTGTGACCTCATTGAGTTTTCTATAGTCAATACTGAGACCGATAGCTCTGTGGCGAGCCTCAATGCTATCTCCTCTCCCTCTCATTTTTCTCAATCGTAATTCCACCTTTTGGGAACCACTTGAGTTGGGGACACTCGATCGCTGATGAAGGAACGCATTTTGCAACCGACCTGCAGAAAAAGTTCTCGAAAAGTATGGTGTACGCCATAAGACCGGCACCCCATACCATCCGATGACTAGCGGTCGAGGTTGAGCGAAGCAACCAAAGCATTAAAAGATCCTGAGAAAAGCGTGAAGCGGTCATCGCAAGGATCGAGTCTCAAGTTGGATGATGTCTTATGGGCTTATAGGACCGCCTATAAAACTCCTATGGGTACATCTCCATATCAAATGGTCTACGGGAAACCATGTCATCTGCCTGTCGAGTTAGAGCATAGAGCGTATTGGGCTACAAAGTTTCTGAACTTTGATTCCCAAGCTTGTGGGAAACATCGACTACAGCAGTTACATGAGCTGGACGAATTCAGACTCCAGGCCTATGAAAGTGCCAGGATCAGCAAAGATAAGATGAAACTACTCCATGATGCGAAAATTAAGAAGCGAGAATTTAGAGTCGGCGAACAAGTTCTCCTCTACAATTCTAGGTTACATTTGTTTCCTGGAAAGTTGAGGACTCGTTGGTCCGGCCTTTCGAGATTCTCCAAATCATTCCCTGAGGCGTTCTAGAACTTCGTGGTTATAGTGGTGACCCGTTTCGAGTCAACGGTCAAAGGTGCAAACACTATATCGGTGAACCTAAAGAGACATCTTTGATTGTTAAATTTCTCGATATTCTCGGATGTGGTGTTACTCGAGTCGAAGAATTTAACGAGTTATCACCCGACTTGTTCTCCGAGGATGACGGTAGTGATCCTTCTGAAGAAGTTCTAGCTGGTAGTGCTGACATGGAAGAGTTTGAAAGGGAGCGACAGCTGAAGCGTCATCAGCGGACTCAGAGTATGAAGAGGTCACCCATAGGGAGGTTCAAGCGTATGTGGAGGGCTATTAAAACTTTTCCCCGTGTGTGCGATGTTGTTTCGCAGCCACACCGCTTTGATCAAAGCGCATACACGAGGTAATGGTGGCGAAAAGTCAAATGGCTGATCCAGCTGAACTTAGATCGTGTCGAGCTAACGACATTAACCAAAAGCGCTACTAGGAGGCATCCTAGATATCCCTTATTATATTAGCTAGGTTACATTTATTTATTATTAGTGTTTTATTTATTTAAGTTTTAGTTTGATTAAGTTTTAGCTAACTAAGTTGTTCTATTGTTATCACGTCGGTTAGTGTGCTTTTAGGTATGGATTACGGAGTTCTTCCGAGGAGTTCCCTCATCGATCGGATCCCGGCCGATCACAAGAGATGATGGACGGGAGGCACTATAGTCCTTCATGTAGATTTTGACATTAGCACTCGAGTTAAGACCATCACGCACGTTATCATAGTTCCACCTTGTTCGGGAGGCGCGATTTCACGACCGAGGAGTTGCGAGGAGGCCATAGGACGCCCCTACACGATCCTTAATGATCCTATCTTCGTGATTTGGCACTAGTCTTCGCAGGTGAGCATTTCGAGAGGTGTTGAGGTAGCGGTGAGGATTGGTGTTTGCAAGATGAGTACGACTTTCCTCCAAATGTGTCGACATGCTTCGACGTCTCATTCGCGTAGTGGATTGGGACGAAATCTCACGCAGAACTAGTGAGTTCTTAGTTAGTTTGGTTTTAAATCGAGCCCGACGTAAAAAGCAAGCGCTTGGTGGGAGGCAACCCACTGTTTTAGTTATGTTTTTAGTTACTTCTAAGCTATTTTAGGTCTTTAATATTTCATCATTGTACTTTTGAATTTTATTTGACGTTAATAAGAATTGCACTTCAATTTTAATTAGCTTATGTGTGAATAAGTTTGATTTTTATCACTCTCTCTGGTGGACGCCCGTTCATAAAAATGGACGCCCGTCCAGATTGCTTGTTTTTATGGACGTTCGTCCAACATGGTGGACGCCCGTCTGCAAAAATCCCTCCTATCCTGTATGTAAAAATGCCCCATGGACGAGCGTCTGAATTTATGGACGCCCGTCCAGTTCATGCAGTTACTAGTGAACGCCCGTCCGTCAGGATGGACGAGCGTCCACTATGGGCCTATATATACCTGTTCTAGGCGTGAACCCTCATTTCCCTACGATTTTCAAAAGAGAACCCGACTTTTCCCCTCCTCCAAACCTCAAATCTTCGTTTCTGAACCAAATTCAACGATTCTTGTTGCAAAAGAACGGTCCTTGCACCTTCTTTTCATTTTTCTAGTCCATTTCCTCCAACAATCAACGGAATTTGGAGAATCAGAGATTTTTCAGTGCGGCCATTTGGACAAAATTTCCAATTTTGGGTGCCGATCTTGGTGTTTATGGGCTTCAAATCCATTCGATCATCATCCTTACATAGCATTTGGTAAGTCTATAGCAACTTTTCTTGATTCCTTTCACGTTTTTGTGGGTTCGATCTTCGGGTCGGCTCATTTTCTTGAAATTTCTCTCATTTTGTTGCTGTTTTCTTCTTGTTTTGGTGTTGTGATGGTGTGGTGATGTTGGTTGTGGTGGATGGGTTGGTATTGTTGAATTGAAATCCCGATTTGGACGATAAACGGGTAACCATTTGTGTGAATGGTTTAGTTTAGTTATAAGTGGACAATGGTGCGTAAGAAGGAAATTGTGAAGCGTTATGGTAAAGGTTTGGCCAGGGAGAGAGGTAAACGGCAACGTCCTGAGTTTGATCCATCAGAATTGGACCCTAACAGAGAGAGTAGTCTTTCGAGATCAACCGCCTAGAACATCTCAACAAACAAGAACCAATTTAAGAGATGATTCCCTTCCGATTCAAACCGAGGAAGATGATGAGGTCCCTCTCGTTAGGATGTCTCGAGGCACTCGGGGTGGTGAATCTTCTAGAGCTGAGGTTGGTACTGAGGATGTCGTTGGGGAGCAGGCTGAAGCCGAAGCTACACATGCACCCCCTAAGAAGAAAGCTAAGAATGTTGCCCTCTTGCTATGCCCCGTCGATTCGTCAATCCACGAGCTCATAAAGTGCCTACACTAAGGATTATGTGACTCGGAGTATGATTTTTGACAGAGAGGTCAAGACACAACAAGTGGATCCCGCCTTCGTGAAGATGCTAAAGGCTCGGAAATGGGATGAGTTACTGAAAATTCCTCCTAACCCGGTCAATGATTCTATAGTGAGAGAGTTCTATGCGAATTGTTCTGAGACGGATTTGGATGGCGGTTTTGTGATGGTTCGAGGTGTCAAAGTGCCTTTTTTCCGCCAAGGTGATCAACCAGAAATATAAGTTGCCGGCGTTTCGCGGCTTGGATTACAAGGAGGAGATCGCTAGACGGCAAAATGAGGAGGGTAAGGATCCGATGGAGGAGCTGCGATTGAAAGTTTGTCCGGATGTGGCATGGGTGTTGAGACCGAATGGTGATAGGAAGGAGTTAATCACCACGACTTGGACTGAGGATTGGCGAGTCATCGTCGGTTTATCCAGTCGGTTGATTCTAAGAATAATCTCACACATTTCTATATCAGTGATCTTGGGATGTTGTATGCGTTGGTTTTCGGGTTGAATGTTGATGTTGGGCAAGCTTTGTTTGATGATGTTTTGGCAAACCAGAAGGTATCTACCCGGAGTTTGATAGTGCCCCATTTGATACATCAGTTATGTTTAGATGCTGGGGTTGCTGAGTATACATCAGACCACAGGACTAAGAGTTACCCCCCTATTCGTAGAGAGAGAAGGTTTGTTCCCGTTTTCGAGCCTGGTTCCACATCGGCACCGCCTCAAGCCTCGATTCTTTCGGATTATCTTCTTCCGAGATTACTCGGCATAGTATGGCTCATAGTTTGAGGCGATGTTGAGTGATATCCGGGATGGCTGAGGATAATATCTTATCGGTTTTGGAGTGTACAGTTGATGGAAGGCAACCGAGAGATCGGAGGGTATTCAATGCGAGTAATATGGATTATGTCTTCTCGTGAGCGGATAGAGAGGGTGATAGTTGAGGTGGTCAAGATGGAGGAGAAGCCCGAGTCGGATGAGGAGGATGAGCCCCGGTAGAGCCTCGCATCGCGTCTCACTACGCACTGAGCCTCACACCGACGCCGTCCATTGTTGTCGCACTCTACTCGGATCCTCCTCATGTTGATGTTCCATTCTTCGAGACGACTCCGGGCTACCTTGAGTTTTTATTTGCTTTACATCTTTCTCGGTTGTTGCACTTTTTGATACATTTCATTCGATTTGGTGCATACTATACATTTTGTTACTTTCCTTTTGGTTACTTTTCATGGTTCTTGTACTTTTCGGTTTCTCGTTCTTTGACTTGTGTTGACATATTTATTTGATGGTCCTATCTTTTTCATCCGCTTGAATTATTATCTCTATCGCCATATTATACCCCGTTTCCCGAAGTTTCTGTTTTTCTCGTGTTGCGAGGTGGTTTTGTCGAGTACTCGTTGAGTTACGTTTGGACGTTTTTTCCACGCTTTTTGCGAGCGTTGGCCTTTTCATGCTCCAGCCTGACCATCATCTCGATTTTTCTACGCAAATACAGCTAAGTTTCTTCTCATTTTCCTTTCTGCACAACATGAGGACATGTTGAGTTTTTAAGTGTGGGGAGGATAGTTCGAATGCGCGATATCGTTTACGTTTAATTACTACGTTAGTTTGTTTATTATGCAAAAATATGCTCAATTTTCAAAAAAATTTCAAATACTTGTGTTTTTGTTTTGTCCCGAGTAGGCAATTCAACGTGAAGTTCGTTGTTTTTGCAATCATCTATGCGATATTTCATATGTTTGATAAGTTAGTTGTTTCACCAAGATTTACATTTCACGAGCCATAGTGAATGATGAGCTATTTTTATTAAGTTATACCCCGTTGTGGATCAGTAATTTTTGATTATCTTTTAAGTCATGTGCTTAGTGCTACGTGCATATCGTGAGATTTATGATAGTTTGTATTTAGTTCCGTAGTACGTTATACTGTGAATATCTAGACGTTTGAATGTGATAAGTAACACGGGACTAATGTCAATTAAAAGACAAGTTAATAGTTGGTTAATATGGGTGTGTCGGAAGCTAGTCGATGATTTGAGTGAGGTAGGTAGGTATACCACGTATGTCCTATACCACTATGATGACTAAAAGCTCACGACAGTTAGAAAAAGCTGCCTTATGATTGGAGTAAGGTAGGGGATTATCTCGAAATGTCCTATTCTGCTATGAGGGCAATAGCTTCTTCTAATGTGTGTTTAAAGTGAAATAGTTAAATCAACTAAGAAATGGTTACGAAATGAATAAGGCTTAGTTCTCGTTAATCTTATCCCCAGTATAAACCGATGGATATGATGTAGGGATTATCCTCTCGAGTATTTGAAAGGCCCTAGATATATTCGATCATCCTTTTCGGGATATGTCACGTTTGTAGGGTGCACCTTATGAGTGTCATTTATTACTATTCTCATGAGGGGTAATAGCTAGTTTTGCTTGAGTTGTTCAAGTTTGGATCTAGTGGAAGTTCCCTATGGCTATGCACTCACACACCGGTGGACATCTAAGTTATTGGATGTATGTTATATTTGTTTAGATGCATGCTTTCCTTTCTCGAGCCTAATTTTCATTTTGTTTTGCTCGGGACGAGCAAAAGATAAGTGTGGGGGAGTTGTTAAGGGTGAAAATCTATGTTTTATTACGATATATTTTACGGTATTTTCCCTTTTAATTGGATTGATTGCATAATAAATGGCCCTCATATGGAAATATTGAGCATACTAGGTTTTTAAGGACTTATTCGCAATATTGAATAAATTATGTGTTTTCATCATGAATTATAATTAATTGGACTTTATTACAGTTTGCGATGTTTACCATGTGTTATAGGTATGATTATTGTGCTCAAATGATGATCAAAAGAGATAAATTTCGAGCTGCAAAGGTTTAAGGAAGAGATAGTGATCGAGTGGAGAGAAGAAAAGAGATAAAGATGCAAAAAAACGCATTCAAGTCATTATGAACGTTCGTCCATGCAGCGTCCATATCGAACGAACGTCTGGAATACCGAACGGGCGTCCATGGAAACAATCTTGATACAGAGAGTCTGAACGGAGTTTGAACAGCGGCCGGGGGAGTTCGAAATAATCAACGAGGCCCACTCAATTGAACGAGCGTCCGGAATGCCGACTTAGTGAAACCGCCTCAAATCTCTATAAATACCTGCCTATTTTCACACATTGACACACGAGTTTTTACAATCTTAAAACCCTAAACCCTAGGGGCAGCTTTGGCTGCGATTTTACACTTTTTATTTCCAGTTTTATGCAACTTTAAATTCAATCAAAGTAGGCTAGTTTTATCTTTGTTTTATACATTCTTTGAGTTCTTGAGGATGTTCAGAGGCTAGAACCTCCATCA
Organism: Gentiana macrophylla; assembly: GCA_026214975.1. Lineage (NCBI taxonomy): Eukaryota > Viridiplantae > Streptophyta > Magnoliopsida > Gentianales > Gentianaceae > Gentiana > Gentiana macrophylla. The sequence goes on from CM047813.1 coordinate 86,522,841, forward strand.
AACGAGAGTTGTGAAGCCATCAACGTGAATTGATCTGTTTATCTCGATTATTACTGTGAGTATTTATTTATGGTTGTTTCTTATTCATGCTTTACTCATGTTTTTAGTGCACTATATCGGAAGATTGCATGTTTTTGATTGTGTTTATGCTTGACGGGAGTCATGTTAAACCTGTAGATCACCATGAATAGGAATAGTCTTTGAATCTATAGTAACGGAAGTTAATAGGTTCGATCACTAGGGTAAACATAAAAGTTGACATCTTTGGTCTTTTAAACGCGTTAATCTAGCATTGGAAGATACTAGGTTAATAGATGAAATACCTAAGGAATTAGGATTTCATGTTTAGAGAAGGTGAATCACAACCTCAGTAAATACCACGTAAAATCGAGATAGGAGATCAATGCATGTTGATAGGTGGATCAATCCTCGTTTGTCTTTTATAAACTTGATTTACAATCCTCATAGCTTAGTTTAGATTAGTTAATCTATTTTCCTGCACTTTTAGTTTATTTTATCGCTTTCAAATCTCTCCTAGCATTGGATTAATCTCCTCTGTCTAGTTATTTTCTGCATATTTGTTTAGTTAGTTATTCGTTAGGTTAGTAATCGTGACAATAATTAGTTAAAAACAAAAGCTAGGGTTAACATTCGTCTAGTTCCCCGTAAGATCGACCCGGCATAGCCTCTGTACTACGATCCTTGCACTTGAGGTTAACCGGTTTTATTACTTGTTTGTTTTGTATTAATAAAATCCGTGACAGTAAGTGAGGCTTTACCGCTTCTGGTCATCAACTAACGAAAATAGAAAAATGCTCGAGTTTTAAAGAAGAAGAAAATTGGTACTAAAAGAAAGTAGATACCAACGAAAAATAAAAAAAGAAATGTGATAAGAAGAGTGTTGGTTTATTCTCGAGAGTTTTAAGCTAATACAAGTAGTAACCATAGACACAAAGAAAGAAATTTGCGACTTTGTTCCCCGGCAACGGCGCCAGAAAGTTGACGTCACCGAAACCAGACCTTAGAAACGGCGTCAAGAAAGGGACAGACCTATTCTAGGTTAGACGGATCCTAACCGGCAGTGTACCGGGTCAAATTGTAGTGATAAAGTGGTGAGTCAGGTGTCGAATCCTCAGGGAAAAAGTGGTAATTCTTTTAAGTGTGGTTAAACACCAAAGAGCTGCTATTAACTCGATCTAAAACCGCAATTTTATAACATGTGATTACTACTATTCTAACCAACATAAAATAAATGCGTAATTTAAAAGTTATTCTAATATAATATATATAGATATATAAATATATATAGATGTACATAATAGTAATATATATATATATATATATATATATATATATATATATATATATATATATATATATATATATATATATATATATATAAATATATAGATACCAATATATAGTTTATAGACTAGACTAGCCAAAGTATATGTAATCAATTTATTCGATCTTTTCAATTAATAGAATGTGCTCGATCTTCCTTTTTATTAGATCCAATTGAGTAAATGAAACGGTATACTCCTATAGTCAACAATTCATCCTCACACGAGCGTATGAAATTGTCATATGTCAAATGTCATCAGTCCAATGTCCACAACTGCCCCAGGCTAAACTTAGTTTGTCAAAACATGTACCGAGTATAAATCTACCCCGGATAAAAGAGGTGATTCCATTTGTCAGATGGCCGATGTTATTCAAGAGGCTCCGGTTGTCAAGCGGATCGATTTAACACAAACGGTGTAGTTTCAATTAAACTCGTGATTTTAACATTATTAAGATCTCGAAAGTACAAAGTTAATAAGATTTGTTTTTCTAGGACAAATCGCTTCGGTAGGAAATAGGATTCCGTTAATCGACGGCCATTTTTACCCTCCGGTTTTTCTATTTTTACTCATATCCCGACTTCTCCGGTCGAGTTCATCGCCAGTTATATGTGGTATTCATCATGGTTGATTACGTCATTCGAATATGTTATCGTTACGTAGCGTAAATAGAAAAGATTCATTTTAACTCAATTTTAATCACTTTTACTTAGACATCATTCTTTTAACGAAAAGATCGAAATAATACGATTACATAACTTTGGCTAGTTATTAGATCTAGCCTAATAACATTATAAAAACTAAAAGAAGAAAATAACAAACATAAACATAAATACTTTAAAAGTTACCCGACACTGATGTTGATTCGAAGTTGTATTCTTCCAGACATAACAACAACTCTAGCAACACCGGACTTCTGATAATTTCCCGAGTATTATCACGATACTACTACTACTACTAATTTATTCCCGGCTTAAGGCCTATTTACAAACTAAAGAAAAGAGGGATAGAGAATATATATAGAATATTGTATATATATATTGGTACACCTTTGAAATAAGCCTCGATCTCCCTTTTATAGACTTTCCTCCTTCCCGGACCGGTCTCGAAAATTGGCGGATCGGTCCGGTGTAATGATGACAATCATTACAGTTAGTTATAAGCATGTGAGCCCATGTTACCCTTAATCATCACAGATCTTTGTGTAATTATATATATAATTATATATAATTACATAGCTAACTTCTAAAAATCGTAACTTGAGTTCTCGATATCGTAATGACATAATCAAACTTCCGTTGAAAAGCTCGTTGAATTCTCTACAACTTTCATCAAGGCCACTTCTTGTAAAACGTATTCTCGATGAGCCATTTGTATTACGTGTCCTTTTCGGGATTTTTCAATAATCACGAATCAATTAGCCACTTGACCACCATTTGAGTTGTAGACCTCTTATCTTCATGATTCAAAGTGCATTAGAAAGCTTATATGAAGATCTTCAATTTTCATGAAGAACATTTTTCCTAAAATGTCTTTTTAACGAGTCATTCCCAATACGTGTCGCTTTGAGATTTCATTATTAAAAAACGACTAACCACTTGATCATTTAAATTGAGTGATGCTTTATAACTTCCTTCCAACGACTTGAATTGACTTCAAAAAGTGTCTCTACTCGGGATTTCAGTTCATCTTAGGATTCTGCAATGAAATAAACACAAAATACCCGTGTAAAATAGACACAACACTCAGGTCACTAAAACCGGTATAAAAACTACAACTTTTTACTATAAATACTAACTTTTACTACTAACTATACTAAACTATAAAGATTAATATTTCATACCAATTATATCATAATTTCATATATTTTACATAGAATTTGTCAATAAAACATAATAATATAACGTAAATTTAATCATATAAAAGTCATACATCAGCAAGCCACTCAAAGAAAAAATCAAGTTCATAATCCTATTCGGCTACCTCACATTGATGCCAAAAAAATTTCAATCAAGTCTCATATGTTCGGTCTAGTGGAGAGTAGAGCTCAATTCCATGGAAAGGGCCATAATGACCCTCATTCACATCTTTACAACCTTGAAGAAATATGCAATACGGGATTCCAAAGTAGTGCTTGTCAAGAATTTACCCGTCTTGCATTATTTTTTTTTCATTGAAGGTCAAGCAAAGGAATGGCTTATGTCACTTCCCACCGTCACTTGCAATCGTGGGATGATATACAAACCGAGTTTTTGAAGCAATACTTTCCACCGGGTAGATATTTGGAGTTGAAGGTAAGAGTTGCTAATTTCAAGCAAGATTTAATTGAATCTTTGGACAATGCTTAGAACCGTTTTAAGAAGGATTTGAGGGCGTGTCCAAATCATGAATATACTTTGGACATGCAAATCCAATTATTTTGTAGAGGCTTGCATAAAGGATCAAGGAAACAAATTGATTCGGCATGTCATGGATCACTTATGATGAGCACGGCCCAAGATGTTTATAATGCTATTGAAAGAGTGACAAGAAATGAAAAATTGTGGGGTCCCGGCCCAAGTGAAATGGAAGTTTCCATTGGGGATGAGCATAATTTGAATGAGGAAGAAAATTTGAGAGAAATGGCGGTGATAAATAAAAGGATGGATGAATTACACACGGGGAAGAGAGAGTTGAAGCATAAAAAATGTGATGATGTGACATTTGGTGTTTTTTATATCGAAAAATTATCAAACTCTGATGTATCTACACAAGAAGAAATGAGTTTATTGAGACAACGTCGGGATTTGAACAACACTCACACCAATGTTTTTGAACCACATCCTTTTTACCAACAAATTCCTACTCAACAAGCCCATGTTCAACAAAGTTCTCAATCAATGGAGGATGTCTCCCATTTGAAAATTTTGATGGAAAACTTGATGGGAGTTGTGTCTACTCAAGCCGTCAATATGAAAACAATGATGACTTCTATTGGTATGATGTCTCAAGAGGTTGGTACTTTGAAAACATCTATGCGTGGGCACGAAATGAGAATGAGAACGATGGCGGCATCAATAAAAGTTATTGAAGACCTCTTGACTAGGAAAGGCGAGAGAAATAGTAGTAAACCACCAGGTGGATTACCGAGCAACACCAGGAGGAACCCGAGAAGGGTAGATGCAATAATCACCCGGAGTGGAAGAATACTTGGAAGTAATGGAGTGGAAATTCACGGCAACAATGAAGTTGAAGATGATTTGGATAATGAGGTTGAAGAAAGAGAATTAATGAAGATGAGGAAGAAATTGTTGATGATTTCTTGGGAAATGATGACTATGTTGAGGTGGAGAAAGAAGAAGAAAAAGTGAAGGTGCCAAGACTATTGAAAAATCCAAGATTGAGTGATTTGAGGACCTTGTTCAATGAGCATGTTGGAAAGGAATCACGTTTGGAAGGGCCGGTTCAAACCGAACCTCATCCGGCTCAACCCAAACTCACCTCGGTTCAAACCGACAGGGCAGCACAACATCCAGAGCGGATTTTGATGAAAAAGGTGTACAATGATGACACATGGTGCCCAAGAAGTGCACAAACATTCAAGGAAGCTTCACCATCTTCATCAAACGACAAAGGTAAGGGAGGTATACATTCTAACCCTACTTTAATTGATCTTGAGTCACTTCCCTATCGCCCCGAGAGGAAATTAAAAAAATGAAGTTGGATAAGAAATATGCATGTTTTCTTGACACTTTTCGGCACTTAACCATTAATATCCCTTTCATCGAAGCACTCACGAATATGCCGGCGTTTAGTAAGTTTCTTAAGGACATACTCTCCAACAAGAAACGATTGGAAAAGTATGAGATTGTGTGTCTAAGTGATGAGTGTTCTGCCGTGATTCAACACAAGCTCCCTTCTAAGCTTAAGGACCCCGGGAGATTTACACTCCCATGTGATATTGGGGGACTTTTGTTTGAGAAGGCGCTATGTGATCTCAGTGCGAGCATAAGCCTCATGTCCTACAATGATTTCAAGAATCTTGGCATATGCAAGCTTAAGCGTACGGAGACGACTCTCCAACTTGCGGATAGATCCATAAAACGTCCAATGGGAGTCATTGAGGATGTACTAGTGAAGGTTGATAAATTTTACTTCCCCGTCGATTTTGTTGTTATGGATATGGAGGTAGGGTACACTACACCCCTTATCCTTGGTAGGCCATTTTTAGCAACGGTGGAAGCTATGATCGATGTTCGTAAGGGAGAGCTTAGTTTAGGAGTGAATGATGAGCGCGCTGTCTTCAACATCTACACTTCACTGAAATATCCATGCACTACACTAAAATCTTGTTCTTTTGTGGACACTTCGTGTCCCCTTGTTGTGGATCGTACTAATACACAAGTAGTTGAAGAAGACATGAGCAATATTGTGAAGGCTCGCAAACCGAAAGCTCGAAAATCAAAGGAAAATGTCAAGAATCGTTGGGATTGGTGGCATTCGTCTACAAGTTGGAGACCGATTTTGATGAAAAAGACGGATGCGGTGCATAAGAATGACCCACCACCCGTGCATTAAAGACCTAAGCAAGGCAAAGTATAACTATAGACTATAAATTTAGCAATCACGGGTACTATCTTTCTTATTATTCCTTAAGCATTATCTTCCGGTTGGCTTTTGTGCTTATTTGCTACATGCTTATGTGAGTAATTGTTAGTGGTATCTTTCACGATGATCTGTATAATTTCCACAACTTCTACCGTATAATCACTTCGAGCAAACGACTTTAAACAACAGCGCTGCCTGGAGGCAGACCATAAAAATTAAGTATAATATTTTTGCTCTTTTGTAAGGCCCGGTGTGGCCAATGATCATTTTGTGTCTACATTTTGGTTGATATTTTGCTAGTATCTGGGATTGTTTGTCATTTTATTGGTTGTCTTTCATGTTCTTACCCACCCACTGTTAAGGGCTAAATTGTAGTATTTATACATATATTCTATATATCAATTTTCTCCCATATATGTATGATTTTCATAGAAATCGAGCTTATAATTGATTAATTGAGTAAATGAGGTTTTTAATGGTTAAATATGAAAACGTATCAATTTTAGTCTTTATTTGATGGTTTTATGTTATTTTGGAAATATGTTACACTTTGGTATGTTTTGATCCTCTTGTAGATACACATTGATGGTGGAAAAGGTGATCCTAAAGAGCTAAATTCGTGATTAGAAAGGATCAATCAAAGTTATGGAAGATTGGAAGAGATAAGGAAAGAGATCAATCAAGATAAAGATGGAATTATCAATTTAATCGTTATTGGACGAGCATCCAAGATTAATGAACGTGCGTCCAGGGAGCTAATTCACATACAGAGAGTTCAGACGTTGGCTAAACTAGCGTCCAGTATCCGTCCAAGCATTCTGGACGGGCGCCCAGCTTGGTTAGACGAAGCGCCCACCGCCGCTTTTCTTTGAAACCGACTTAGGTTATCGTAGCAACCGCCTGCTTTTCTATTTAAAGCACAAGAGCCCCAAACCCTAAATTCATTCGAAATTTCTTCACATCAAAAGAGAGGCAGCCGCATCTTGAGAGTTTGAAGGCGGTCACCCGAGCCTTGTGCTTGGGTGAACCGAGGTTAGATTAGGAGTAGATTAGATGTTTGCTTTTCGTTTCCATGGATCAATCCTTGTTCAAAACTATGTGAGTTCTTTTGATTAATTCAATTCCAGCTTTTTCTTCATGATTGTTGATTTATTTTGTATCTTTCTTTGTGCTTATGAGGCCATGAGAATAGATTGAAAGATCTGTTTTCTATTGATGTTTATAATACGGAAGTTGCATAAACCTTAGATCATCATAGAAAGATAGGGTTTTTAGCCGTTGATTATGTGACAAATTAATTGGTTAGATTCCTAGGTTGTTAGATTCGATTATACGAGAGTAACTTGAATCTACACCCGTCGTTTTGTTTGGTAAATCAGTCTCAACACTCGAAAGATGAGAGATAGATAATTGAATTCGCTACGAAAGTAGGAGTTCATAGCTTGAGAGATAAGTTCACTAAGAGATTAGGGATTTGTGTCTCGTGAAAGGGTGAAACCACAATTTGAATTAAAATCATGAGATGAACTAGGATTGAAATCACTTGGTTTGTATGATGTTTGATCCCATGTATCCTTAGTTTAGGTTTTTATTATTTGTTCTAGTTTAGATTTAGTTTACTTGTTCTATGAGTTTATCTGTTAGTTCTTCGTTTATTTGTTTTCGTTAGTAACAATTGAGAGGATTAATTAGATTAGATTCAACATCCCTTTTCCCTGAGGATCGATACCCGTACTTATCCAACTTTACTAGCAACTACCCGGTATTCGGCCGGTTAGGAGGTAGTTTTGCATGGTAGTACAGGTTTTATAAATTTTCTTTTGTTTTAATGATGCAAAATCTCTCCAACACCCACCCACCCTTTTTGTGGCATCCGGGTACTTGTTTTGACTAGTTTTGATTCCCTTTTGTTTCCCTAACTACCTTCTTACCACTCACTTTACATTGAGGACAATGCAAGTTCGTAAGTGCGAGTGGGAACGTAGTTAGTCCAACAAATGGTAATGTCATTAAATGTTTGAAAAACGCTTAGTTTTGTGAAATTTTGAGCAATTTAAAGTTGAACGAACTATCTCTTGTCATGATTTATGGTTTTTCAATTGATGTGAGTGAGTACCTTAACAAAGTGAGTAACCTTGGTGACATGTAAGTGCATTTTAACCGTGATTCTTTGTTTGTAGTGTGAATTCTATGAGTACGTATATTCTGATCTTTTGTTAACATGCAAACTTTTGTGCAATCATGTAAGCATGCTTCCATAGCAACTAGAACTTAGGCTTGATATCCTTTCGAGGCGAAATAGAAAGGTGTTTGGAGTCGAAGTTAGGGATGACGGTCATGGCATTTATTTGACTCAACCATAGCCAAATGGCCTTCCCGAACATATTTTCCACCTGTCCCCATCTCAGCCTTTGTAGAGTGGTGAGACCCCACTCGAAACTAGCCATTTGTGATTGACCTCATTAATCCGACCCTTAGCCTAATTTTGGTCTACATTCCCTTGATGTCCCGCAAGTTTAGCAAGTTCGGAGTCCATTGGTGTTAGTTCAAAAAAAATCAAAATCCAAAATCCAAAAAAGTTTCAAAAAATCAAATGAAGTTCAATAAAGTTGTAAATAAATTTCAATAAATGGTTAGTCAAAAAGAGCCATTTGAAGACTAGTTTATCAAATTCAAGTAACTCAAGCTTTGGGAAATTGCATTGATTTGAAGCGGGTTGCTTATCTCTTTTTTCTTTGTTGAAGTGGCCACCTCGGACGATTTTTGCAAAAGAAGAAAAAGATATACCGATTCGACATTTTGGAAGTGAAGGTGTAGAGGCTCGCTATCTTGTATTGTTCTCTTTGATATTCTCTTTTACCATTCGCTTAGCCAACTACCCGATCCTAACGTTACAAGCTTGCAAGTCCTACCCGACCTATCTTCTTGACTCGAATGCCTCGATTAGTGGAGATTGGTATCATTCTTAAGCCTATGGATTGCACCTAATAAGTCTTGCATGCATGATTTCATAATTGATTGCTTGGTAACAAATTTGAGGAATATTTACACACACACTCCACTGCTTTCTTAGATGGCGGTTAACATGTGGTTATAGGTACGATTGGTTGCATCATCTAGTTAAGCTCTTACTTCTTGATATTGTATGATCCTATCTCTTGACTTGAGTTGTTTTATCGCTTTATTTGCTCGAGGACGAGCAAAAGCTAAGTGGGGAGTGGAACAACCAACAACTTCTACTAAAGATTGCTCAATCATTGAGCTCATTATCCACCCCATTAATAGTTGATCAATATCTACCCAAGAATCATAATAAGGATTTGGTTCCAAATAGGAAGAACTAACAAAGACATGATTGGAGAAAAGACGGGTTTGAGCTTTAGTTCGTAAGAAATCCATCAAGTTTGTGACCACGAACCATGGGAGGGTGATGGATTTTTAGAGCAAGTAGTTGAATCTGTCAAGTTTTACATCACGAGTTTGATTAAGACTTCCTCCAAAGGTGCATTACTCGAGGAGGTGAACTGGCTCAACACAAGTGGCATTTGCAAATGTAATTGAAATAATGGGTGGCGAATTTCGATGGCCGCTTTTACAAAGATAGCCAATTCTAACCGGCAGTGGTACCGAGTCGGTTGTACTATAAATGGCGAGCAAGGTCGTATCCTACAGGGAATCTGATTAAGTATCAAAGCTGGTCTCGTTCTTAGTTTAGGTCAACACAGTCTTTGAAACGGGTGATTTGTCAGATCACCGATTCTAAAACCTAGATATACACAAAATAAAAGAGTTTAAACTATGAGAAAAGAGATAGCCGAGCTATGATCCAATCTAGTACTCACAAACCCTAGCTAAATCCGGATGTGTTTTTGACTTACCTAAACGTTCTCGATGTCACTCGAAGGGTGTCGTTTCCTAATTCCGAGAATAGACATTATTTCAATAATTTACCCTCCGTGTCGTTCAGCGATCCCGACCGGATTTAATTGACCTAACACGGTCTACGATCAATGAAACGCTCAACAAGTTGATACAAACCTCACACACGAAACCGAATCTAAACAACTCAGTCGGTTTTACAGGGTGATCCTAGAACCCAGGTTTCCGTATCCTCTCGCAAAATACATATATAAAGACGATACATATAATACGATTATAAAATGGCCAATTCAACAAACGTGTTTAAGAATAAGTTCTAGAACTACGGTAACATCGATAATCAACAATCGAAACATCAAGAACACCTCAAACAACAAACTAGGGTTCGATTTCGGTGATTATCGCATAACTCGGCTATATAACGATTAGCTAGGGGTGTAATCGAGCCGAGTCGAGTCGATACTCTCTAGGGCTCGAGCTCGAGCTCGACTAAAAAAGTTCGGGCTCGAAACTCGGCTCGAGCTCGATCGAGCCATAAAAAATCAAGATCGAACTCGACTCGCTAAGTACTCGATAAAGCTCGACTCGGCTCGTAAGCTCGATTATTATCCTAGAATTCATTTAATTTTTAACGAAATACGGTAAATTCAAGCTCGGCTCGTCTAATACTCGACTTCGAATAATATTTTTTAATAATAAAAATAATATTTATAATAAATTTAATAAATTAAATTAATTAAATTAATTAAATAATTATTTAATCAAGCTCGATTAAGCTCATAAGCTACTCGACACTATCTTTTAAAACTCGAGCTCGCTCGGTTAATTATTCGAGTAGCTCGACTCGAGCTCGAACTCGAAAAAAAAACCGAATCGAATCGATCTCTCATGAAATCAAGTCAGTCTTAAAGAATCTTAAGAATTTCAACTCATTTCATTTCTTTACTACGATTAGCTACTCATTACGGCTACAAAAACGCAATATTTCTTTCCCAACAATATTTTTCTCCTTTTTTTCTTTTCTTTAAGGTATATTAGGTGTTGCAATTTGTCCTCCTAAAAGCATGAAGCAATCATGTGTGTTCCCTCTTTCTAAACATTCAAAAAAAATTGAAGAAGGAGGAAGATGAAAAACAATGGATTCTCCATTTTTGCTTATTTCTAGTTCCAAATCCAAACTAGCAATAATTTTTTTATAATACATGTGAATATATTTTCAATAAAATGGAAAGGGATTTCTTTTATAAAATACATGTCTACATCAACATTTACTTTTTATTATTATTATCCCATAAAGTAATACATTTTCATCGTTTTCTCGTCCGGACCAACCCATTGACTATTCATGTACTCCAAACAAATCAAACAAAACGATGACGGAGCTCTTTTTCCGAGTTATATATATATAACAAAAAAAAATCAAATTTGTTTTATATGATGAGTATTGCTATTCGGTCGATTATCGTAGGGAGGCTTAAGAGTGAATCGCTTACGTGGCGAGATACACCACACGCTTGATTTTACGATGTGGAATACTGCGATCTTGTGTGTGTGAAATTGTGTGATCAGGATCTTTGCCGCGTAGATAGCTCCCTAAGAGAAATCACTTGTGATAATTTTCCATTGCTATTTCTGCAACAAATGGTCATTTATTATGACTAGTTTGTTGTGGGAGTAACATTGCAATTTATTACAACACAATTTTATATATTTAATTATGGAAAGAAAAAAACGTATTAATTGATATATTTTTTTTTCACGATCAATGATGTAAAAATGTATTGTATCGTATCAGAACCATTTTGTTAAGGAATTGACATTTTTTGTTTTATTATTATTGATTTCTTCGTCTCATTCTGTTAAGTGGTAACAAAGGCTACGTCCAAGCCTGCATGATTTTATGGTATTTTTCTTCTGTTTTTATGCATCCCAACTTTTGGTATTAAAACTCACCATTTTCATTCATTTGATCATCATCTTCACATTTTCATCTTTCTTTTACAGTATTAATATCGCGTCGTTGTTGTGCTTATCGATCACTACGCGTCTCTGATAACTGCGTCGTTGTTGTGCTTATCGCGATACACGTGTATGCCTATGGAGGAATCACAAAACATGCCAACCTTTCAGTTTCCACCAGGTGTAAGATTTCATCCATCAGATGAAGAATTGATAGTTTACTATTTACACAACAAAGTGAATTCTAGGCCACTCCCAGCTGCTGTTGTAGGCGAAATCGAGCTTTATAACCATAACCCTTGGGACCTTCCAAGTAAAAGTTTTTGTTTTCTTTTCTTTTCTTTTCTTTCAGTCATTTTATCAAACACCTATGTTCGTTCTTTCTTATGATATTGGTTTTGTGATTTATATAAGCAGATATGGCGTTGTTTGGAGAGGATGAGTGGTATTTCTTCAGCCCGAGAGAGAGAAAATACCCGAACGGGGCACGGCCTAATCGAACAGCGGCTTCGGGTTACTGGAAGGCAACCGGAACCGATAAGCCGATTACAGGATCTAGTGGTTCAAAAATTGGTGTGAAGAAAGCTTTGGTTTTCTATATCGGGAAACCCCCCAACGGTGTCAAAACCGAATGGATCATGATCGAATATCGCATCCCTGATAACTTGGTTAGAACTCAAAAATCTAAAGGATCCATGAGGGTATGTTTTCAACTTCAAAAAAGACAATTACTTACTGTATATTCAACTTTTTGAAAGTCGATTTTCAGACAGACTAATGTTGTTGTTGTTGTTATATATGAAGCTTGATGATTGGGTACTATGTAGAATCAGACAAAAAGGCAACATGTCAAAGAACAATACACAAGACAATAATGCATTAAGCCCTAACAACAACAAGAAGCAAGAAGAAGAAGAAGAAGAAATACTACCCAACAATAATATCAATGTCGATTTTTCACCATTAAACACAAACCCTCCATTTGATGAAGTTTGTTCAAACTATTTCTTATCCAAAGATTGCCAATTACTTGCTAAACTTCTTGTTAATGATCAAGATTTGCCTCAAATCCCAATATCATCAAATTCTCAGAGTAGCAACGGGTTCGGGGTTACGGCGTCAGGTGAATATGCATCAAGCATGGAAAGCCAAGGGGAAAATTCCTACTTTATGGAGTCTTTTAATCATGAGATTAATAATGAGTATGTGAATTTTAATCATCAATCTTTTAGGAACATGCAGCCTGTTTCATCAGATAGAAATGAGAATGATTTTTTGGGTTTGTTGAATATGCAAATACCAAATAACACAGGGTTCTATGATTCACATGATGTATTTAATGATATGAGGAATATGCATGGATTAGATCATGTATCACAGTTTGGTGGAAGATTTCAACAGTAAAGAGAAAGAAGATTTACTTGCAAAAGTTCTGCTTTAATTAAGGGCACCACACCAAACTTACTGCCATCATCACGAGAGATTTTATGGTGCAACGGTTGTAGGAAGGTTATACCAAGTGACATACATTAGAGCCTCTCATTTTTACTCTCTTTCACATAATACACTTTTATCGTGTGTGAGAGGTTAGAAATGAATGGTTGTAATGTATGACACTTGGTAAAACCTTCCTACAACGGTTGTATTTTAAAATTTCACCATCATCACAATCAAGAAATTTATGCTCGAATGGACTATTTTATGCTTAGAATGGACTTTTAAAAAGCCGATTATAATGATGAATGGTTTTAAAGTGGATTCCATATGCACTTGAATTGATTTAGGGAAAGAAAAAAAAGTTGAATTGAGTGTAGAGAATTGACTTTGATACGATCGATTGTGATGAGCATTCTACATTTATAGCTGAGGTGTCATTGTAAATATTGGTTGATGGTATTAAAGGCTATGTTATTAAATACATCTTGTGATTCAAAATTGATGCTCCCAATGTGTTACACGATTCTAAGACTACGGATCCCCTGTTGTACCCGAATCTTTGTGATAATGTAGATGCACCCAAAAGACGTTGTTTTGGTGTTTGTTTTTTATTTAGAATTTTGGATCAAAACAGCGTTGTTTTAATCTATTCCACCAATTCACGTGAGAGGATCTCTCTCTCGATTTTTCTTGCTAGCCATGCAACGAGGCGCTTAAAGACACTAAATGTAACGCCCCATTCCCGGACACCGAGTCCTTATCCGGAAAGAGCGCTCGGCACATATATTATCAAATAAAAACTCAATAATACATGCAAGCCTTACGTCATACATCAGAATCCAAACGACGCGGAAGATAAAACAACACAACAACTCGGGAACCCAAACGATCGCAACAAGCGGTAATCAATCTTTGTGAAAAACTAAAATCCACTCAAAGAACTAATCATCCAAAGTTAAATCCAAAAGGGTCAAAGGTAACTAATCCAAAAGGAAGAACAACATTATTCAAAACTTGAAACAACTGTTTTAAAAGAAACAAACTAAAAGATCTAAGTCTTCGAGCTCCAACTCAAACTTCGTCATCAAAGAACTCATCAGTGGTAACCACTGCTCATCTTCTTGGGAAAGGGAAGACAAAGACAACGTAACGGGGTAAGTACAAAAGTACTTAGTAACGTGTAGAAGATCGTATAACCATGATCTCATAAAGAAATAAAAGCAACGTCGTCTTTTATTAATTCATTTCCGTTATTAACCCTAGCTAACTATCATATTATGTTCATAGCATAACATGAGGTTCCAAGGGTATCTAGCTTAGCTCAAGTTTGTTACATCATGAATAACAAGGGCACTTCGCCTAGTAATAGGATGTACTAGGACAACCTGGTGCAACCTACTTAGAGACACGCTAAGAGTAGCCCGGGAATATCTGAGTCCCGATGGTGTGATGACCGGCAGAATGCACCAACGCTTTGTCTGGCCAATCGATTGACCGGCATGGGTACAAGCTACTTTGTCTAGTCAGAGAACACATCGCGATATTGTACTATGCCTTACCAAGCATTGCATGATGTTTAAGCTTTTAATCTAACACATACGTTTGATTAGGTATTTAACTAGCCACCTAAGTGTTTTCAAATAAGCTCCCTCACATCTCCTACTCTCATACTTAGACCACTAGACACGGACAAGTCCTAGCAAGATTACCTACAGACATCGATAAACTCTAGCTTATCGAAGCACAAGGCAAATCCGAAGCTTTCGGTGGTCCCACACTTCATCTTTTTAGGGAATCCATGTGGTGCCGGAACTAAACGCACCAAAAGCTAATTCGTGAGCTTTGTCACGTAAGGTTTTGCAAGAAGAAATCATGTTATAGAGCACGGAATCAAGCCGACATCACAAAACGCTAGCACACTAGAACCTCAAGCCCAACGCCCCTGCCCGCCTTTGCAGACGCCCGTCTGGACCTGGACGCCCGTCCAAAAGACTGAACGCCCGTCCACCTTCAAGCCATCACATCCTGTATCAAAACTAACCCTTTGGACGCCCGTCCATAAAACCGGACGCCCGTCCAAATTGCATGGAAAGCGCAGGGCTCGTCGACTTAGCAGACGCCCGTCCACCTGGGATTTTCCCAGAAAATCTGCAACTTTCCACCCGCAATCTTCAACCCAAAAATCATCTAAAACTCAACTTAAACAGATTCAAACCACAGATTGCCCTACGTCTTTACAAGAACCTAATCATACGATAAGAAACCACGTTACCTTGGTTATTGCGAGCTACCAAAATCCAACGCTTCAACCTTCCAAAAGATTAAACCTTTAACACCGAACCTATAACGATTAACACCAGAACGATCACTACAATCTTTGTTTAAATGCGTAAACGCGGGTTTAAAACGCGGCGAATACGCATCCTAAACAAAACGGTGATGAAAACTTACGATAACGGATTTAAAGGTTGTTGATATCCAAACGATCCTCGGGTCACGGTGATTCTTTATCTCTTGATGAGTCTCGTCCAAACGATCAACCGATTAAACTAGGGATTGAAAGCTCTTCCCTCTCTTTTTCTAAAACACGCGGCTCTCCTCTCAAAGAACGCGGTCGCTCCTCTCTTTTTTGACAATGTTGATTAGGTTAATTAGGATTTGTTCTTTTTATAAATCCCAATTTTCCTAATTATCTTATAATTCCTTAATTATCCCCTTTTCTTTTATAAAACCTTTAAAAACAAAAGAACATAATATTCCGATTTATTAAAAGACCGAATTGCCCTTTATTCAAAAATCGGGATATTACATTCCTCCCCCCTTAAGAGGAGTTTCGTCCTCGAAACTAGAACATACCGGAAGATGAGGAACTCTGGGAACTCGTCTATCATGTCCGCTTCCACTTCCCAAGTGGCTTCCGTCGGTGCATGGTTGCTCCACTGCACTAACACTAACAGGATCATTCGCCTCTTGATCATTCTTTCCTTTCTGTCCAAAATCTTGATCGGTTTTTCCACGTATGATAGGTTGTCTTGTAACACCTCTGGATCAATTTCAGATTCCACATCCACTTTTGATAAACACTTTTTAAGCATTGATACGTGGAAGACATTGTGCACACGAGACATCGATTCTGGCAACTGTAGTTTATAAGCCAACTTTCCAAAAGCGACTGATGAATCTACTATCCCTGTCGGATACAATAGATAAAGGCACACCATGAAGCTTCACTATATTGTCGAAGTACATAGTAGCGAACTTCTTTATAGGCATGTCTACCTTACACGGCAAGAAATGGGCTGATTTGGTAAGTCTATCCACAATCACCCAAATTATGTCATGACCGCCCTTCGTCTTAGGCAAACCGGTGATGAAATCCATCGTGATATTCTCCCATTTCCATTCCGGTATCTTCAAAGGTTTCAACAAACCTCCTGGCCTCTTATGTTCTGCTTTCACCCTCTGACATGTATCACATCTTGCCACGAACTCTACGATCCCTAACTTCATACCAGGCCACCAGTATCTTTCCTTGAGATCTCTATACATCTTAGTGGCTCCGGGATGAACCGCAAAAGCAATCTTGTGAGCCTCATCCATGACCTTCTCTCTTAGACCGTCCACAACGGGCACACACAAGCGGTCTCCATACCAAAGATAGCCGCTCTTGTCCAACTGATAACCCACTGTAGGCTTTTCTCGAGCCACTCGCTTCAAGTTAACCAACACTGGGTCCTTATCTTGCTTAAACCGAATGTCATCTAGCAGATCTGACCTCGCCATCAATGGCGCCAAAAACTGGTCTTCATCCTTCTGCTCAACCACTTCAATCTGCATTCTATCCAACTGATCCACAACTTCTTGTAAGGTAGTGATAGCATTAACCGCTCTCCGGCTAAGTGCATCAGCTACGACATTCGCCTTACCCGGGTGGTATTGAATGTCCAAGTCGTAGTCCTTCACGAACTCTAACCATCTTCTTTGTCTCATGTTCAGATTCTCCTGAGTAAAGAAGAACTTAAGACTCTTATGATCCGTGAAGATCCTTGTCTTGACACCATACAAATAGTGTCTCCAAAGCTTGAGCAAACACCATCGCCGCCAACTCTAGGTCGTGTGTAGGGTAATTCTTCTCATGCACCTTTAATCGCCTAGATGCATAAGCAATTACCTTTCGATCGCATCAATACACAACCCAAACCTTGACCCGATGCATCAGTATACACGTCGTAGTTACCAAAACTTCCGGTAAAGCCAACACTGGAGCTGTGGTCAACTTTTCTTTCAAAGTCTGAAAGGCCTCCTCACATTCATCGGTCCATACATACTTGACGTTCTTCTGAGTAAGTCTCGTAAGAGGTGTAGCTATCTTGGAGAAATCCTTTACAAACTTCCGGTAATACCCTGCTAGACCCAAGAAACTTCTTATTTTTCATCGATGTCGGTCCAGGCCACTTAGAAACAAACTTCTATCTTTCTTTGGATCCACTTTAATACCTTCTCCGAAACTATATGCCCAAGAAAACTAACTTGGTCCAACTAAAACTCACACTTAGAAAACTTGGCATACAGCTTTGTTCTCTTTTAAGGTCTCAGAGAACTATCCTTAGATGTTCCTCATGCTCTTCCACATCTTTAGAGTATACCAAGATATCATCTATGAAGACTATCACAAACTTATCGAGATAAGGCATGAAAACCCTTTGCATCAAATCCATGAATTTCGATGAAGCATTAGTGAGTCCAAACGGCATGACCAAAAACTCATAATGTCCATACTCTTGATCAAGGTCGTCTTAGGTATATCGACACCTTGATCTTCAACTGATGGTAACCGGACCTAAGATCAATCTTAGAGAACACCTTCTTACCTTGCAACTGACTGAACAGATCATCAATCCTTGGTAAAGGATACTTATTCTTGATCGTCAGTTTATTCAACTCTTTGTAATCGATGCACAAACGCATACTCCCATCTTTCTTCTTTACAAACAAAACCGGTGCTCCCCACGGTGATGTACTTGGTGGATGATGTTTTCTCTAACATCTCCCTGTTGAATCTTCAACTCTTTCAACTCGGTGGTGCCATCCTCGTATGGTGCTTTAGCCATCTCTTGGTGAAGCTCCTGCGATCAACTCGATCTCAAACTCTATGGCCCTATCGGCATATGTCTTGGCAAATCTTCCGGGAAGACTTCAGAAATTCTTTAACCACACGAGTCTCTCCTAACTCGGGTTTGAGCTTTTCCTTATCTAGCGCGACACCACAAAACCTTGGCAACCCCCGCCTCAAGGCTTTTAAAGCTTTAGCTCTTTGAGATGATCGGATGTTGTTTCTTGCTGAAGCTTGTATACGATACCCTGAAAAGTCTTAGTGATTTTCTTGGAACCTTAAAGATTACTCTCTTGCCTTTGCAATCCAAATAGACATGGTTCTTAGACAACCAGTCCATCCCTAGAATAACATCAAAGTCTGAGAAATCCAACACCGTCAAAGCATGCTGGCACTGGTGAGTCCCGACTCTAATATCAACTTGGGGTGTGACTTGAGCACATCTAGTAACTCGGCCCAACGGGGTGGTTATACTCAAAGGTCTCTCCAACTCCTAAGGGTAGGTTCAACTTAACTATCCTTGGAGAAACAAAAGTTCTGAAGCTCCGGTATCAAACAGAAATGAAAGCTGCTAGATTATCTATGATTATGGTACCTAACAAGTGAATCAATTTACATTACAAATATGTAATATCATATATGCGCTATATCATATTAAATATTTATAAGAAACACAAACACCGAAAAGTACTGTCACCACAAAGTCATCTAACTCCTCGGCTCCGCATCGATTTGCAAAACACGAATCGGTTCATACACTGCAGGACGATTGCCCTCTTTGGATACCTCGTCCTCTCGTCTCGATTTCCTTGAGAGATTTTCTTAGGGCACGCCCCGAGTAATGTCCCACTTCCCACAAAGTGGAAACAACTCGTGCTACCCGCCATGCAATCTCTCGAATGTGCCTTGTTACACTTAGCACAAACCGGTGGTGTTCCACTTGTCGAACTCTTCGTTCTTCGAACTCCCCGCCTTCTTAAAATTTTGCCGTGGCGCCTCTATTACCTCCTTGAAAATTTGAGAATGGCCTCTTGTCCCCAACTACAACCGCCGGCTGTTGGCAAACCTTTCATTGTCAATGCTCTATCCATGACGCTTGCCATACTCGTCGGTCTATCTCCAAGCATACCTTTCGCCACATCATGTGACAACCCTTCCATAAACTTGTCTATCTTCTTTCCTCACTTTTCATAATCTCGGGATAGAACCCGCCCAACTCATGAAACTTCGAGTCATTGTGTCTTTGTAGTATTTCTTCCCTGTTTTAAACTCGTAAACTCGTTGGCCTTTGCATTTTGTGCCGTTCTAGGAAGTATTCATGATAGAACAAATCCTTGAATACCGCCCAATTTGTGATTCTAGGATTAGCTTGCTCATAAGACTCCATCCAACTTTCTCGCATTACACCGCCAACAAAGATCATCGCTAACCTGAGCCCATTCAGATTCTGGGGCCTCATGTTTCTACAAGACATTTCAAATCGACGTAGCCATAAGTCTGCTGGCTTTGGCTCAACATTACCGAAGAACTCACGGTACCTATGCTTCTTCACTTTCTCATACCGCCTATTGGTCTATCATAACCCCAACTGCTGCTTTGAAGCTAACTGCTTTGTATTGGTGGGGCATTCGATAACTCTGTTGGTGGGTGTAGCAGTGCTCTGAAAGAACTCGATCTAGGTGGTGGTGGAGGTCGAGGCGCCGGGTGAGGGGTGAAACTCAAAGGTGTAGATGGAAACATGGATACTGTGGATAATCAAGAACCGATCGGCCGGTGGATTAGAAAGTCCCAATCCGGTCCAAGTGGTGGTCCTTGAGTGATGTAAACCGGCACGCTGAGTGCTAAACCTTGAAGGACCCGCTTGTTCCACTCGACCTCTAATGCAATTACTTGGTCCTTGATTTCCACCATGACCAGGGTTGTTCACTTGAGTGACCGGAGGAACCTGAGTAGCTGGTCCACTCCTCCTTCTTCTCGGAACCACAACCTCAGCAAAATCCGTCACTGCGTTACTTGTCTGGGTATTAGCTGCATCAGCGTTATTCGTATTAGCTCCTCCTCTAGTAAGAACCATTCTGTACTCAAGAAAAGAGAGGGGTTACTAAAGTTCTAACACTTATCTTAAAGAAGAAATCAAGTCCTACACAGCAAGGAAAACCTTTCTCTCTGATACCAACTGTAACGCCCCATTCCCGGACACCGAGTCCTTATCCGGAAAGAGCGCTCGGCACATATATTATCAAATAAAAACTCAATAATACATGCAAGCCTTACGTCATACATCAGAATCCAAACGACGCGGAAGATAAAACAACACAACAACTCGGGAACCCAAACGATCGCAACAAACGGTAATCAATGCTGTGAAAAACTAAAATCCACTCAAAGAACTAATCATCCAAAGTTAAATCCAAAAGGGTCAAAGGTAACTAATCCAAAAGGAAGAACAACATTATTCAAAACTTGAAACAACTGTTTTAAAAGAAACAAACTAAAAGATCTAAGTCTTCGAGCTCCAACTCAAACTTCGTCATCAAAGAACTCATCGTAACCACTGTTCATCTTCTGGGAAAGGGAAGACAAAGACAACGTAACGGGGTAAGTACAAAAGTACTTAGTAACGTGTAGAAGATCGTATAACCATGATCTCATAAAGAAATAAAAGCAACGTCGTCTTTTATTAATTCATTTCCGTTATTAACCCTAGCTAACTATCATATTATGTTCATAGCATAACATGAGGTTCCAAAGGGTATCTAGCTTAGCTCAAGTTTGTTACATCATGAATAACAAGGGCACTTCGCCTAGTAATAGGATGTACTAGGACAACTGGGTGCAACCTACTTAGAGACACGCTCTAGTAGCCCCGGGAATATCTGAGTCCCGATGGTGTGATGACCGGCAGAATGCACCAACGCTTTGTCTGGCCAATCGATTGACCGGCATGGGTACAAGCTACTTTGTCTAGTCAGAGAACACATCGCGATATTGTACTATGCCTTACCAAGCATTGCATGATGTTTAAGCTTTTAATCTAACACATACGTTTGATTAGGTATTTAACTAGCCACCTAAGTGTTTTCAAATAAGCTCCTCACATCTCCTACTCTCATACTTAGACCACTAGACACGGACAAGTCCTAGCCAGTTACACAGACATCGATAAACTCTAGCTTATCGAAGCACAAGGCAAATCCGAAGCTTTCGGTGGTCCCACACTTCATCTTTTTAGGGAATCCATGTGGTGCCGGAACTAAACGCACCAAAAGCTAATTCAGAGCTTTGTCACGTAAGGTTTTGCAGTAATAAATCATGTTATAGAGCCGGAATCAAGGCGACATCACAAAGCGCTAGCACACTAGAACCCTCAAGCCAAACGCCCGTCGCCCGCACTTGCAGGCGCGTGTCTCGACTGGACGCCCGTCCAAAAGATCAACGCCCGCCCACCTTCAAGCCATCACATCTGTATCAAAACTAACCGCTTTGGACGCCCGTCCACAAACCGGACGCCCGTCCAAATTGCATGGAAGGCAGACGCTCGTCTGACTTAGCAGACGCCCGTCCACCTGGGATTTTCCCAGAAAATCTGCAACTTTCCACCCGCAATCTTCAACCCAAAAATCATCTAAAACTCAACTTAACCAGATTCAAACCACAGATTGCCCTACGTCTTTACAAGAACCTAATCATACGATAAGAAACCACGTTACCTTGGTTATTGCGAGCTACCACAATCCAACGCTTCAACCTTCCAAAAGATTAAACCTTTAACACTGATGCCCGTTGATACCCTATTAACGTTGTTTCGGGCACAGCTCATCCTGGCGTCGAACTATTTTTCCGCAGGACCTCCCCTGCTCCCATTTCGAGTCAAGAGATAGATAAATAATGTGGGTATTTCTGTTTCCATAGTGGGGTCTGCAGCTCAAATTAAAGCCATGAAACAAGTAGCTAGTAAATTAAAATTGGAATTGGCGCAATTCGCAGAATTAGAAGCTTTTGTCGGTAAAAAAAATAAAAAAATAAAATGGGTTATGGGTTCAAGTCTAGTTTTCTAGAGCGTATTAATAAGTTAGCCCCATACTGCACCTATAACGATTAACACCAGAACGATCACTACAATGCTGTTTAAATGCAGAAACGCGGGTTTAAAACGCTGAATACGCATCCTAAAACAAAACGGTGATGAAAACTTACGATAACGGATTTAAAGGTTGTTGATATCCAAACGATCCTCGGGTCACGGTGATTCTTTATCTCTTGATGAGTCTGTCCAAACGATCAAGCCGATTAAACTAGGGATTGAAAGCTCTTCCTCTCTCTTTTGTAAAACATACGGCTCTCCTCTCAAAGAATCAAATTTGCTCTCTCTCTTTTTTTTGACAACACCGATTAGGTTAATTAGGATTTGTTCTTTTATAAATCCCAATTTTCCTAATTATCTTATAATTCCTTAATTATCCCCTTTTCTTTTATAAAACCTTTAAAAACAAAAGAACATAATATTCCGATTTATTAAAAGACCGAATTGCCCTTTATTCGAAAATCGGGATATTACACTAAAGAATATAGAAAGCAATCATGTTTTGTTCCTTGTTATCCAGCTTCTGTTTCTCAGTTTCACAGGTCAATTGTTGTGTCTAGCTCCTTCATTCCTGCAGTAGAAGGTTCATTAGCATCTTCTGCTAGCTATGTAGGTTTAAGGGTTGATACACAGGCTCCAAAAAAACATATAAACACTAATACCGATGTTTCTAAAAAACAATCAGAGATGAAAAAAATAGACATTTGCACTTGCATGCGGTTAAGGCAAAAAAGATTACGGTCAATGTTAAATATGCCATGCAATAAGGGTTCAGGAATAATGACCACTGAAAATACCGGTTGTGATATGGTTGTACAAAAAACCAACACAGTTAGAATGTTGTTAAAAGGTAGGGCTCTTTTAGCCTGTGTGCCTGAACAATCATCAATTTTACCAACTCAGCCTGATTGTGTTTATTGTAGTGCCAAAAAAATGGCTTATGAAACCGACAATTTCTGCTGCCTACAGGGAGAGGTTGTTTTGGCTGTAAATAAATTACCCGCTGTTTTGAAAAATCTGTTGAACTCTGCAGACAAAGATAGTAAAAACTTTAGAAATTGTATAAGGACCTATAATAACCACTTTGCTTTTACTTCTTTAGGTGTGCGCTCCGATAATGAACTTTCAAAAAGAAATAAAGGTGTTTACACATTTAGGGTGCAGGGACAAATGTATCATTTTATAAATGGTTTGAATGCAAATGATAACAGTTTACACGATTCTAAGACTACGGATCCCCTGTTGTACCCCGAATGCTGTGATAATGTAGATGCACCCAAAAGACGTTGTTTTGGTGTTTGTTTTTTTATTTAGAATTTTGGATCAAAACGACGTTGTTTTAATCTATTCCTCCATTCACAGCAGAGGATCTCCTCTCTGATTTTACTGCTAGCCATGCAACGAGGCGCTTAAAGACACTAAAGAATATAGAAAGCAATCATGTTTTGTTCCTTGTTATCCAAGGCATAATATAACATTGTGTCATTATATATTTTTAAATCATTATTATTGATCTGGTAAGATCGATTGATTAATATAGATGTTAATTATTCATATATTGATGATTTTTTGTAACTTGTGACACAATTATTGTAGTGGCTCTATGATTTCCTATGGTGGGATCAAACTATTGGATGCTAAGTTTTGTTCTATTATGTATTTAAGACAATGTTTCATAGGATTATGACTTTGTACACATATATATATATATATATATATATATAAGACTAAGTCATTTCCAAGCAGGCTTTGTCCTTTAGGGTTAGCTAAGCTTATGAGAAAAAGTCAATGCTAAGCCAATATCATTGTCAGATTCTATTACAGAAATGGCTGAAAAAACAAACACAAAGTCGTTCAAATTAAAATAAAATAAAAGCAAAATTAAAAAAGGGCAATGGAATCAATTCATAATACTCTGTCCCAAGTAGGAAATTTTATACAATGTTGTATCAAATGACACGTATCATATATGTACTTTCATTTCCATTATATCTTATAGTAAATAATATATGTGTGTGTATCCGTTCCTCTTACACGGGGCGATGTAAAATTCAGTTTGGTAACACTTCACTTACATTGTTGCATCTGTGCAAAACCTTCCTATATTCTGCCAAAAAAAGAGTAAACAATTTTCGGTTAAAAGCTAGTACTGCAAATAAATGTCTGAAACACGAGGTAGGTAGAATATCGTGTCTGTAAAGAGTAAACTTAACATACAGAAGATGAATTATCAACCTTCTTTATTCTTCCAGAGTGCTGCAGCAGAGCTGTTTAAAGGGCTTTCAATATTCGGTTCTGCAGCATTATTCATACAACGCGCGCAAGTTTGAGACCAGAAAATGACGTTACAGACTTTAAATGGAAAACTAAATTTTTCACTAAAAAGATGCATAAACAAATACTACCTCCTAAGAGACTCTGAATAGATAAAAGAACAGTTCTGCAATCATAAGCTGATGACCATTTATCCTGAAAAATGGAAAAGTAGTACTATTTAACCGGCAATTGATCGACTTATGTCAGATTTAGGGATATATTCTTGGAAATGAGAAATATACCTGTAGAATGTCCAAACAAATATTGCCATGGTGGTCAACATTTGGATGGAAGCACATTGTCTTAAACTTAACTTGTGGAGCATTGAAAGGATAATCAAGAGGGAACTGTAATGAAAGCTTGTAAGAAAGGCCTTCATACACAGTCCCTTTGACACCCTCGATAGTACCGATCCAAGTAAACATGTTCTCTCCTTCAGGAAAGGCAGATACCCCAATATCACCTCCACTCATCTGCATGAATTAACAAAAGAAACTTATAAGAAAAACAGCAAGATAATCTGTATTAACCATAATCAAGTGACTCAAAATCAACCAATTAAAGATCAACAAAGCAAAAGAAAGATAGCCCCGTGTATGGAAGCATCACGCCTATGCAAGGTCAGGGAAAGGGTAGTTACATTTAGGCCTACTGTAACAAGCATTGCCTTATATTTCTACGTAGTCTGTGTACAAACCATCAAAGCTATTCAAGAAATACAACCAATCACAGAAAGA
The DNA here is from genome assembly GCA_026214975.1 of Gentiana macrophylla. Lineage (NCBI taxonomy): Eukaryota > Viridiplantae > Streptophyta > Magnoliopsida > Gentianales > Gentianaceae > Gentiana > Gentiana macrophylla. The sequence continues at coordinate 86,548,296 of CM047813.1, forward strand.
AAATAAACATATATCAACACCTGTGTATTATAAACCAAAAATATAAACATGAGTCTGGTAATTACACGTTTTGGTTGTATATAGTACTCATCACTTGCAAAGAATCGTCTGAAGAAGCGCAAAATAACATGAGACATAAATCAGTTCCAAAATGCAATTCTGGTTCAGAATTTTCTAATCAATCTTTCATAACCTTAACCCCATCTTGCCTGCCAAGACTTCTTCATTGTTCAGGTTATTATATATGTCCTCTTCCTAAACTACTAACCATCAACAATGAAGTAATTTTTAAACAGTGTTCCCATCAGAGTTTATCAAATTAGAACTGCCGATCCATCTTTACACCCCAAAAAAACTTTTTCCATGCACTTTTTTTCCCCTTCTTTTAACAGGGAATACTTTTAGTTCACAGTTTTGAGCAAATTACAGTCATGCAACCTTTGGCTTCAAAATGTTATATAATCCTTCTTCAAATCACAAACATTTCTAGTTAGCCAAATCATTCACACACCTCATGCCATAGAAGGATAAACTTAACCTTAAGTTCATTTATCAAACAATTCAGTACATATTAACCAAGCCTGCACTTTGCACAATTTCAGATAAAAGTGAAAATCAGACCCCAATTACAACTAATTGAAATCCCAATAATAAATCAGCAACAAAATCCAAAAGCACAACTGAAAGAAAGAAAAGCGGATGTTACCATGAGGGCCATGAGTTCTTTTTGCAACCTAAAAACAAAATCATCATCCAAAAAGTTAATCAATAAAAGGAAATCAAAAGAATCACATAAAGCTCAAATCTTTATCTACTATATCCAATAAATACAACAAAAGAAAGATTCATAAAAGCATTAAGAGACCGCTGAGTAACAGAATTGGTGTCCACAGCTGTAGGAGAAGACTTGACATGCTTAGGGGATGATTGTTCACGGCCATGATCTTCTGGGGATAAGTTTGATCCGGCAACATCGTTCCGAACCTCCATTTCAGCTCCTTTGTTCTTTCCCACCAAATGAAAAAAAAAAATTTTGAAAAGATGAGCGATAATAGGATTCTTGAAATCCCTAATTTGAGCCCTTTTCAAAAAATTGTGGCAAAATTATAGGCAGTAGTACTAAATTTTTGCAATTTGGGTAATGGAAGCATAAATGGATCTTTGTCTGTAGAGAGTTTGGAGCTGGTCAATTAACGCGAGTTCAGTTCAATAATCATTGACTAATCAATCATTGAGTGGTGATAATGGTGACGCGCACACAATATGATTTTGAGTGTTTGGTTCATTGTAGTTATAAAATAATTGATGAAATTATTCGCGGGAAACAAACTGTAAGAAGAAAATAAATTAATAAGAAGGCAAAAGGAGCTTGATTTTTTACTATTTATTTATTAATAGCTATATTTATACACAAATATTTCAAGTATAGTAAAACATGAGATCTATAAACTCAATCGATTAAATGTTTTTTTAGAAGAAAACTGTATTATTAGGCACTATCAAAGGTGCATGCCATCAAAACATCCGGAGGGGGAAATAACCTCATTCAAAAGGAGATAAAATTACAAGTTCATTCTTAGCTAAAAGATGAGCGGGGTATTCCCTGCACGCCTAGTAAAAGAAAAAAAAAAAAGAACAGCAGAAAAAAGAGAAATGGAAGCCTTGCAAGTGTCCGAAGCTTGAGAGGTCTTCCTCCTCACATTGGAGGCTATTAACCACCGTTTTGAAATCACTTTCCAGAATTAGATTACCGTAACCATCAGCAGAAGCAAATGAGAGACCGTGAAAAATAGCTAGTCTTTCTTCAAAGTCTACCGAGGCAGCACCACCCAAATTTAATGCAAAACTATTCGAAGCTGCACTGAAGATCTCTAAAAATATTTCCTACCGGGAGGATATTGTCTTTTAGGCAAGCAAAGATCAACATCAGATTTCACTACTCCAGTTGGGGGAAGGATCCATTTGATTAAATCAGGGACACTAATCAATGTGGCTCTCCGTTTCGGAATTCACTTTTGTGACCTCCTGGGCTGAGGCCGAAGCTTTGTTGATGAAACGATTAAAATTTAATGATTTAACTATTGAATTCGTAATATGATAATATATAATCTAAAAACTGAAACTGATTAAAATAATATTAAATATATAATAAAATAGGGTAATAAATCTTTGATATTAATATACATATAATATAATGTTTTATTAAATTTAATAGTTATAAAAACAAAAATGTTTTATTATTTTTATTAAGTACTACATTCGTCCAAAATGTAAGTCCATTTAGTTTTTTTTTTTTTTTTTTTGTCCATTTAAATAATCAATGAAGCAGTTATTACATTTTCCTATTTTTATCCCCTATTTATTATTTACCCACATACTTTTCACTTCTCTGTTTTAATAACAGCCAAAGGTCATTTTAGACTTTTTTCATCAAAATTAATGACACATAATCAATTTAATCAATTTTCTTACTTTGTGTAAAAAACACTCAAATAGACTTATATTTTGAAACAGATGTAGTAATTTAATAAGAGAATTGCGATGCATAGATTAAGTGATTGTTTGATCAGTCCCTAAACATGTCTGAACTCTAAATGTAATTACCAATTAATTCATTTAGGATAAATAAATGATACGAGGTGTTAAAACACTAAAATGACATGGTAGATCACAGTAAATCTTTTAAAACAACATTTCAGACATTTCAATATTAAAATTTAGATCCACTAAAAAAACATTAAAATTTAAGAAAAATAAAATCTGCAACGGATGCTTTATTTTTTTACTAGTAAAATACATATTTTGTAAAATTTATGTAAAGCATTCATCCAAATTCTACAAATTTTCTTTTTATATTCACCGCATTATGTAAAATAGAGAATCATATACATTTAATTTTAGATAGATATTCTGTATACTATAAAATTATGTATTTAAAACGATAAAATAGAAAATTCGTTTTAAACGTCTAATACTAGTGCTGTAAGACGTATTATCTCGATGACAAATATGTTTACTCTTTCTAATCATAAATTTATTGATATGTAATTTCTTAAAGTATATTCCTGAAAAAGAGAATAGAAATAAATGGTAGTAGATATTCTACATGCTAAAAAAAATATACCGTTGATGATACAAGAACATGGTCTGTTTTTCAAATGAAAATGGATAATGATAATAATTTATCATAAAAACAGGAGACCAATCCAACTAATGTGAATAGGCCAATTTTTCGTAAACAACCATGGTCATTTTTACATGGGCTCTGGGCCGTAGGCCCACATAAAATGGGATACTCAATAAACTCACTTCAAACCCTTTACTATCTTTTCTACCGGTAATAGACACGTCTCAGTTAATACTTCACTAGCTACGTCATTGCTCAAACGCAAAGATTCAAAACATTTACTATCTAGAATGTTGTTCCATGTATTATACACGAAAAAAATTATGATGTATCAGTTATTAAAAAAGTTATTCCAAGTGGATGAATAAAATACATCCAACCCATCCATTTTCACACAATATAGCTGTTTAGGTGTGATGTAGATGTATCAAAATCACTCACTTGGTAGTTGGTATAACTCCCCAATAATTGATGCACTAGAATCCTTCTTGTTATACACACATAACAACCGTTAGTCTCCTTGAAAGAAAAAAAACTTATGATACGGGTGTCTTTTATTACTGACATTATAGTCGATCGATTGTCACAGTTGACCAAATAAGACTCGATTCTAAACTCAAAAATCAAATGTCCGTCAGTTGATTGTTTTCAATGTGATTTCATATCAAGAACAGTGTGGTGCCAACAAAGACGCGCTAAAATAGTATGACATGTAATGTCATATTTCATGATGTTATGATAGTTTGTTTGTTTGTTTGTTTGTTTGTTTGTTTTTTTTGTTTTTTTTGTTTTTTTTGTTTTGTAAAACTCAGAATTTTATTAAAAGAAAACTGAAGTTTTACATGGCCAACCCCTGACCTCACCTCCAAAGAAAATACGTCATCAATACATGTTTATCATCTCTTTAAAACCTTAGTCCGGAAAACCCGTGGGGGAAAGCCGGGTGCTAAGGAAAGAGTATGATCTCCCATGTATTGGAAAAAAAAACTAAGGAAGAGATATACAAAAGATCAAAACATGGTAGAACACAAAAAAAAACAGAATGATGTTGGAGAAGAGTAGTCCACATGCAGCTTGTCCCCAGGATCATATTCCAAAGCAGCATCTACAGCACCCAGGCAAGAGCAACCAAGCAATAATCCATATTCTAATTAAGCATCTCAGGATCCACATCAAATACCTACAAGAAAGTCCAAAGAACTGCAGCATTCAAACCTCAAGGAATTTTAACCAATGAATAGAGATAGAAAGAGGCAACCTGTTTGCACCCCTCATTATACTAAAGGGTGCTTCCAAGTTGATGATGCCGTGCCAAAAGGGTTCAGTTTCCACACAATCTCCAGATCTGCACAGAACATAGGTTTCACAGAGTAGCATCAACTTAAAAGTTAAGACCCAACATAAGCAACCAAGGAAGATGTAAAGAGGCCACCTGTTTGCACCCTTCATATTGATGAATGGTGCTTCCAACAAAGTCCAGCTGTATGTAATCATCACGTTGTTAATTTCGATAATTGGGATTTGCAGAATGTCCATGTAAATAAGTAATCTTAGATCAGCATTAAGATGGTTGCCATCAAGGATCTCAGAATTCTGGGTGGAGCTGGCCATTTTAGCAAGATAGTCAGCAGGAGTATTGGCTTCTCTGTAAATATGGTGAAGTTGAAAGTTATGATTCGAGAGCAAAAGTTGGATGTCTTCAACCTCCTGTTGGTATTTCCAAAGTATTTGATAATTGCCTTAGATCATTTGCTCCAGAGCTTTAGAGTCTGTCTCAATGGTAACCTCCTGTAACTGAAGTTGGATGCAAAGCTTGATTCCAGAAAGCATAGCTTGAATTTCTGCTTGCATATTGGTGACAACCCCATAAGCCTCATAAAAAGCGCTTTAATGACTTGACCAAGATGATTTCTAAGAATGAAACCACCCCCAAAGCAATCCTGGGTTGCCAAGAGAAGATCCATCGGTGTTGAGTTTGTAGCCATGTACTTGAGGAAAATGCCACCTGCATAGGTATGTAAATAGCAGGGGGTTTCTGAGCAAATTGCTTGAGTATGCCAGCTTGGATCAGAATGTTATCCTGTGCATTCTTCCTAGTCACTTTCATATTATTACAAACCAGATAAAGATTTTCCAAGATCGCATAAATAGTTGCTGCATTATCAATCAGAATGTCCTCAAAAAACATCTTGTTTCTAGATTTCAAGATTTCCCAGCATATCAAAGTAGGTATTAAGGGGAAAACCTTACCTAAAGCACCTTTTAATTGTGAGTTGAACCAATTATCAAGATTCTGATGCAAATTTGAAGAGTTGTGCCCCTAGTGTAAGATATTCTGAAAATGACCCCAGATCTTCTGAGTTTTATCACAGCTCCAAAAAACATGCTCTGTTGTCTCTTCCTCATGGCAAAACACACATTTAAAAGGACCATTAATCCCAAAGTTTTTAAGTTGTGTAGAGAAGGGAAGAAGGCCATTCTGCAATCTCCACATAAAAAAGCAGATCTTCTTGGGTATATGATTATTCCAGATAGCAGAACACACATGGGAAGTCTGGTTCCTTTTTCTAAGGATCTCATATGCGGACTTTATAGTGAATTTACCACAAGTGGTAGGCATCCAGACCCATTTATTATGACCTAAATACTTCATGTTCTCATCAACAACCTCTTGTACCTCAGCTAGGAGTCTCCAGGCATAAAGTTTATAAATAGGGAAGCTGCCCTTCATCACAGTATTAGCCCACAGACCTTTTCCAGTTTTTAATTTCCACCATAACTTGCAGGAGAAGGCTTGTTGTAAAGTTGAAAGGTTTCTGACCCCTAAACCATTTTCAGAGTTTGGAAAGCAGACTTTTTCCCATCTTCTCCAAATGTGTCTTCTGTTTGTATCAGTATTCAGCCAAAGAAAATGTGAAAGAACATTCAATACTTTTGAAAACAGAGACAGGCATTCTAAGAAAGAAATGATAATGTGTATGGGAATAGCGATGTAACATGTTTGATAAGGATGAGCCTACCCCAGGTGAAAGAAATTTAGCATACCACCCCAAGTTTATGCTCCAGGTTTGTGAAGAAGAGGAATAAAATAACTATGTTTTGGTCTACCCACATAGATTGGACACCCTAAATAGGTAAAAGGAAAGGAATCTTTCTTCATACCAGTTGATGTGCTTGATCATATTAATAGTGGGAGTAGGGCATGCTTAGAAATAAAAAAGGAACTTTTGCTAGCATTTATTTGTTGTCCTGAAGCCAACTCATATTGGTGGAGAAAAGGAAGAGATTAGTGAGAGACTTTTTAGTGGCTCTGGCAAAAACAACCAAATCATCAAGATACATACAATGTGTAACAGAAGAAAAACTCACAGGAGTTGCATAATGCTCAACATGTGTCTGAAAGATATGTTTAATCCTTCTAGTAAGGGCTTCATAAACAAGAATAAAAAGATAGGGAGAAAGAGGATCTCCTTGTTTAATCCCCCTAGTGTTTTGAAAGAGACCAACAGGGGCACCATTAACTAAAATAGAAAACCAGCTGAAAGACAGGTTATTCATAATAAGCTTAACAAAGGAGTCTGGAATACCAAATTTCAAGAGAAGGAGCTTCAAAAACGGCCAAGACACTCTATCAAAAGCCTTGGTGACATCAAACTTGAAGATAATGTTATGGCCTCTAACTTTTTTATGAATAAATTGAACCAATTCTTGAACAAAAGAACATTTTCAAAGAATGTCTTTTCCTTTTAAAAAGCAGATTGCTCTCGGTGGAAACAAGATAAAGGAAGAGCAGTGTAACCTGGAGCACAAGATTTTAGTGAAGATTTTGTTGATAAAGTTGCTCAGGGCAATAGGCTGAAATCGACAAAAAAGTGGTAGGAGTCTCCTTCTTAGGGATGAGGGTTATGATAGTAGATCCAATGGTTTGGGGAATATAGCCACCAGAGAAGAAATTATTGGTTGCATTGTAGACATCAAAGGCAATAATATCCCAACACGCTCTGTAAAAAGTGCCAGAAAAACCATCCATACCCGCAGCACTAGTAGGATCAAGGTCAAAAACAGCCTGTTTAACCTCTGTTATAGTGACATCAGCAACCAGGGGGGTAGTAAGATCTTCAGTGAGGATGGAAGGTATGTATTGGAGAAGATCCTCCATGGCATGAGTATCAGTAGAGTGATCACCTCTAAAAGATTCTTTGAAAAAAATCCACAAAGACTGACTATATAGCTTGTTGAGAAGTGCACCAATGACCAGCTGAATCTTGTATCTTATGGATTTCAAGCCTTCTGATTTTATCCTTAGCAGTGCCATGAAAAAAGGCAGTGTTATTATCCCCTTCTTTAAACCATTTAAACCTTGATCTCTGTCTCCAAAACTCCTCTTGCTGAGCAAGATGAAGATTGTAAAACCCCCTCTTCTCTCCATCCCTCCCCTCCCCCCTTCCCCCTTCCCCCTTCCCTCAACCCCTCCCTTGCTTAGAAAAATATTAATAATTTAAGGAAGTCTTATTCATTGATCAATTGTGAATGTATTTTTGTCGATTGTGCAAGGGTATAATTTAAAAGTGTTTTTCATTCTTAAAAATGATGCACGTTCTTTTTCTTTAATAATTTCCATTATGAATGTATTTTTGTCGCAATATTTGATCTTTAATATAGTCCAGCATTCATGGGACTAGTGTTTGTTCAGAAGTAACAAGACAATGAAGTAATAATTAATGCTAAAATGATAGCAACGTCTCTATGAAGGTAAGTTATTAACAAGTATAAATTTTCTTGTATTTTATTGTGTACTGAATGAATATTAATGTTACTTACACAGGTACTTTGAGACAATAAATATCTTAACATGATATGCAGTACGCCACTTAGCATTTGTTGCCGCTTAAAAGTAAAGTCTTGAATTAAATTTATTAGTTGAATTTGTTTTTTTTCTTTTTTAAAAATATACTTACTGTTAGATATTTTTTCATAAATAAATATTTTGGTTATCGTTTCCATACGAGTTGTCGTACGAATTAATGTTATCGCAACGAAACGGGGTTTGACCTGATATGCATTTTCGGATTTTCAGATACATGCATTTTCGAACTGATATGTACTTACCCTTTCGTATAAGGGTTGCATGCTTTCAACCGGTGAACAGTGAACCACATTGTATATATTAATATATTACATTAGGTTGGATCGGATTGAATCTGCACGAATTTTTTTTTCTTTTAGCGAAACATGTACCGTTGTTTAAAGAAGAGTTATACAAACACATTATGAATGATCTCATTGATACATCATATTATGTCATTGTGATTGTGAGAATATCGTTAATCATACTTTATATATCATATATAGAATCACATGATGCCTCTCACACAATGGAGAGTCTTGTCTGGTGACTTTATACAAGAAGTTATCATACGTGGTAGTATCCTGACCACACATGTAATTTGATCGATGATTTACAGCGTGTGACAATGGTACTGCCCCTCATGTTATATCATTTGTTGTATTAAAGTGTTTGTGACAGTAACATTAATCATTCAATCTGTATCATAAACAGAATCACATGATGCCCCTCATATGAGGGCGTCTTGTGAGGTGACTTCATTAAACAATTATCATACATAGCGATATCATGACCACACATGCAATTTGAAAATGGATTCGTAGTGTACGATCAGAATACTGGCGCTGAAAACCGTTGTGTCACTCGTCGAGACACACCGGTTATGCCCTTGTTCTTCTTGGAATGATAAGGGGGGACAAAGGCCAAACAAATTAAACAATGGGCGGGTGGCCGTAGAGCTTGAAAGAGATGGAACAAAAACTAGTTGACAACAACCAATCGATTTTAAAAGCTTTCTTTTCAATGTTTTTCTCATTCCAACATGCATGCACTGATGCACACACACAGCTTCTGATTGCCCATCTTATTACCGGTCCCAAACCCCTCTGTACCATTTGCTATAACCACGGGAGATCGATTCTTATCCAAATAATTTTAATCACACTATTTGTGTTTTTGTTTTTATACAAATAAAATTTATTGGATAGTATGATGCATTTGAAACCTCTATACAAAACATAGTTACACAACGTTTATAATTTAGTAAAACATGGGGCTATACTCATATAGAAAGTAATTATATACCATTGCACGTAAGATCCCAAATTGGTAAAATAGTAGAACGTCTCTATGCCATATAAATATGAGATATAAATATTTTATCAAATTGAGTTAATTTCTTTTACACCATGCAGAAAAAAACAAGCAGCGACATTAGATTATTTATGACTCATTTAACGTTACCAAACCCAAATTGTAGAGGCTCTGATTGGTACCAGATAGACATAAAGTCGCCACACCGCGAGAGAGGCGCTTCTGTAAATCCTCTGGTAGGACGAGATTGGATTCTAGTAGAACATTATCAGCCCCATATAAGGGGGGAGAATATAAGATCCTACATCGGTAAGTACTATAATGCTAGTAGAATCCTCTGGTAGAGACGAGACTGGATGCTAGTAGAACACGATCACCCCCATATAAGGGGGGAGAATATAAAAGGAGGGATAATGTAAGATCCTACATTGGTAAGTACTTTTTTTTGAACTGTCAATTTTATTCCATTATCAGCAAGATGCTAAAAAATGTTTACACAAAGTTCCAATTCAAATTTAACAACAACAGAATAGCATCATCATAACTAACCAGGATACTACCGCAAATCTTGCAAAATAAAAACTTTAAAAGCTGCTCCAAAATTCGCCTGCAGTTTGAAAGAGCTTATTTCCTTCTTCAGAACTTAAGTAGCCGCCTTCAACGGGGTTGCTAGCCATTCATCCCAATTCAATTTCTTGAGACCGTTAGCATTAGAGAGCCATGTGAAAGAGATTCTCTGCACATCTCGAAACATCAAGTACTATAATTCAAGTAGAATGATCACACTCATATAAGTGTGAGAGATAAAGATTTTGTCAAATTGGAGCGGAGACGACAGTCTAAGCAATTGATCAGATTATTTATGACTCATTTAGCGCTACCAGACTTGAGGGCATTACATTGCATAATCAATGAGACAATTAATCATATTTAATTAAAAAGACTTAATATAATTTATGTTTTCCTATACAAATAACAGTATGTTATGATGGAACTCGATCCTCTGGTCTGCAAAATTCACAGACCGCATGGTCAACAAGACCCAAAACGACGCGCTGTTTGATTGTGTATTTTTTTTTAGATCGGACCGAAAGCGGCGTCGCGTTGAGTCTGCCAAGACAAGACCATACGATGCAGCACTGCACCGTTGGGGATCGAGTTCCATGTTATGATACTTACGTGCACTTAATTGCGTAACGTTCTGTTTCGGAAGTCAAATCCTTGATCGAAAATGGTATGCTTGCATGGCACATGACCTACAAATTACAAAATGAAACTTCATTATTATGCAGAAGTAAACAGATCGAGATAACAGAAGGGAAAAAAAAAAAAAAAAAAAAAAAAAACTCAGGAAAACAAACTCATTGAATGGGTCTTACAGTTACAGAAGAATCTCGTAAACTGCCAAAAAAATCATAACATAAATGTTGAAAGAAGCTCTTGTTAGATATTTACTTAGAAGAAAGTTAAGCTACAGAGACACAATAATCTTGGACGAATTTCGGATTAGTCGTATGAGTTCAACCATAACTATATTCTATTGTTTTATTAGGGGTATTAAGATTGTTAATGACAAGTGAAAAATGAAAATCAGATGGGCCGTGGAATAATTAAAAAAAAAAAAAAAAAAAGGTGCAAAAATAAGAAACAGAAAGAATAGAGGAGATGGGCTTTGATGTAAATAGGGTATAGGAGAAGTCATTGTTGTGAACATTGGGTCCCGAGACAGATTGAGACATATGACAATGTGTACACTATATCAACGTGTGAAGACAATTAAAGCGGTAGACAATAAAATACCATTTGTATTTAATGTTTTTTTTTTTTTTTAACATTATGATTTATTCAGAAATTACTTTTCATTTTATAAAAATCTCAATTTATAGTAAAACAGGTATCTTACAAAATTTACGGAGTATGGTAATTATCTTGTAATCTTGATGTGATTGGGAAAACATTTAATTAAGTTAATTTTTATTAAAGTATGAATTATCTTGTTCATTACGCAAAGCAAACCTAAGTGATATATATGTCATATTCATCACAATAATTAAATTGTCCAAAGATATTATTAAAAAATAGTAGCTTAGGTCTAGTAAGTTCTTCTCCCATGCATATCCTCTCTCTGTGTGTATTCTTCGTCTATTTATGGCACCACTGGTGCACAGCACAGTGTAAGGATATTTTATCAATAACTATAATAAATACAACATCAAAATGCTCATTGTGCTAAAATTACTGTACTTTGTTTTAGTTGTCCCACGTAGGGTACATGCAATTTGTTAAAACATGACGAGAAACTTGTTGCACAATGAAGAACAAACACACAATCAATCAAACGTAAAAGATTAATGGCAAAGACAAAATAACAGTAAAAAGAAAAACCCGGTGATTTAACGTGGTTTTCGGCTTTGTGTCAACTATTCTACGGAGAAAATGATATATTTTATTATGCACGGAATTACAGAGTTTTTCACATACTACATTGATTACAAACATTGGGTATTAGCCTTGGAATCCTAACCCTAGTTGTCATTATGACACTGTCGGAATTCTCATAAATGACCCAAATGTGGACCCCAACTCCAGCTGTCTCCACCAAATGAAACTGAGCACTGCTGACTTTTCCAGACTTGTAACTATGCAACTCAGATTGCAGAACTCAGTTGTACCCAGCAAACTTTAGCAAACTCAACAGAATGCTGACTTCAGAAGAAACTCAATTAGGGCGGACGCATGATCCCGAGGGAGATGGGCGATAATTCTAAAGATTTTTTACAATTGAAAAAATGTATAGTAGTGTTTTTTGGTCCGTTAGATCCGCAAGGCATGAAAAACTAATGTATATTGAAAAAACCGATTATATATTATGTGTTATATAATAGAAAAAAAACAATACTATATATCACAGAATCCGAACATAATAACCCTTATACTACTATCAATAAAGACTTCAAACACTACAAACAATGATTTTTAGGGAAACCAACACTTCAAATCTTATTATTATTTTGTTTAAAATGTATCACTTTGGTAATAATTATTTATTTTTATTTACATGATAAAAGTTTATGTTTAATTATCAGATTATTAGAGGCGAATATAAATTTTATAGGGGGCGAAAAAAATACATAATACTTATAATAGTGTTATTCTCCGGATCCGAGGGGGACGAGTGCCCCTCCTAAGCAAAGGGTGCATCCGCCCCTGAAATCAATTGACTTCACCAGCTGGCTTTCACATAACTAAATACACATACTCAGCTGACTATCATTTTCAGCTGACAAACAGTTTTCCACCAGATGTCGAGTTTAAGTCACTTTGCTGACACAATTGGTTTACCTACAATATTAAGAGATTGCGGATCTATTGACGAGAACTAAGTTGCAACACTACAAATAGGTCAGGAGGCCTAGAGCTATCTTTCGGAGGATCCTCCACACTCAAGTCACTATGAGATATGATAAGAATCAAATGTTGAATACAAGGACGTAACCATGCCGTGGCTAAGGTGGGCGCAGCCTACTCAATTTTTATTTTCGGACATTAAAAATTCTATATAATCCAATCCAACACATTAGTTGTATTAATCTAGCTCACGCGACCTTATAAATATAATTCACTAAATTTCAATAAACAATAATTCCTGCCCGCCCTGGTCGAATATGTGGTCATTCAATTGATTGCGTGAATATGAATTTGGCCGAGAGCTAAACCACAAAACAACATGATAAGAATCAAAGTTATCGCGACCTCAGCCAGAAAGAAAAGGGCTTGGGTGCTTTAAAAGGCGATTTGACCTTAATCTGGAGTGTGGAGGTTTGAAACCGGAGGACTTTTTTCGATTCCATGGTATAATAAAAGTTAATGACTATGAACCATTTAGGTTGCTCGATTAACATCTCCACTCATCCTTGGGGACCTCGTGGTTGAGATTTAACCATTTGAGAATCAAAGTTAGGTTTTGTCTAATACAAGATGATTATGCTTCATTCAAGATTGGGACTGGATCAAGGATATTCGGGTTGTAATAGAAATTGAATGAAAAATGAATAGGATTATACATATAGAGTGAGGTCATCTCAATAGATATAATCATATCGTAGACCTATTCACGAGAGCTAAACCACAAAACAACAAAGAGGTTATAGGAGGTCTGGGCTTGATATTCGAGAGGACTCTCCATGCTCAAGTCGTTGTCATATATGATAAGAATCAAAGTTCGAAAATGAGGTCATTCAATTGCTTTAGTGAATATGGGTAGAATTGTCTTGTTGTTACACTATATATGTTATGATGAGGTCGAAATCATCACGGTGGCTCAGCGGTGTAAGTTTAACGGATATCTGTCTTATTTTGGGGATGATTATATGGAGGATGGCCCATAATGCATGGCGGCGGGAGGAGGAGAATTTGAGAGAGTGTAGATGTAGAGCTTTGGCTTGCTTTTTTTTATATATCATGTCTCTCCATCTGGTTACACAAGTCTTCCTTTTATAAGAAGAGGAAGCTTATGAGCTAAGTAAAATACAGGTGTTACATGAAGGCTTAGCGATTAAGTAAACTTAGTAACTAAGCAAACTAAATATCTGGATTGCAAGTGGGTTGAATATCTCGGCGGCGCCCTCTTAGGATCGCATGGATCGCCAACTATATTGTCTTGCCTTGCTCTCGCTCCCTGCTACCTCATCGAGTCTTGTGCGGCCTCTAAGGATCTTTTGTCCAAGGTCGCGTTCGCCCCATGGTCCAATGGGGCGATCCGGCGGGTTCGACAACAAATGACCTCGACTTGGTCGCTTGGCATCGCCGATGCCGTGGTCATGGGCCTTTATCCGGTTTGGTGGCTCAAATAGGCTATTTCCGGGACTCAAATGTGGCGATACCATTTGTACACATCAATGGCCCCCTACTCTATGTCTTGATCACTTTTCGTGGAAATGCTAAGCGTGGAGTAAAGTGAGCTTAAGGACATATACCGTTTATTTGCGACTTGTTCACTTAGGACCGTGCTTTTAAAGCGAGCGGCCTCGAAGCAACTCTGGTCTATATTACGACCTCGTCGTCTGATGCTTGGAAGCGAGCGGCCTTGAAGCAACTCTAAGTCTATATTGCGACCTCGTTCTTGGCGAGGCTATCTATCCGTCCAAGGGTTAGTGGGGCAGTTTAACAGTCGGATCGTGGCTGGCATTAGCACCTTTGGTAACCGCAGTTGTGTGGGTACTGAGGTTGCTTCGGTAACTGCCCAAGCACGTGGGCGGATAACGGCTGAGTAATTGATTGCATGGGCATTGATGATCGTGCCCTAATGATGGCGGTTTTGAAATTTGAAAACCGAAAAAAGCCACACAAATCTGGACCGTGGGATGGCTGGATCCTTGACCGCACGATCAAATTTTCTTTGCCTATATAAGGCTCCCATCCTTCCAACCCTCACACTTTTTGTTTTTCCCATTTCTCCTCATCCTTCTTCTCTCTATTTGCTTATTTTCTGTGAGCGAAAGGATTTTCCAGTGAAGGCTTTAGGGAAGATTTGGTGGTGGCTAAAGCAAGTTTGAAGTTTCAGGCTAGGATTTGAGGATTCCGGTCTAGAGTTTGAGGATTCCGACGCGCTCTTCCGGTAGCCGATTTTAGCCTCTTCTCAGAGACAGGTAAATCCTTCTTCCCTTAACCTCTTTCTCTGTTTTTCTTTCCGTATTTCGATCCTTTTTAGAAAGTTTGATCCGCTGTGAGGCAATGCGTTCAACTTTAAGACGTTTTTTAGGCAAAAGTATGGGTTTTTCGAGCTGACACTTTCGTTTTAGGCAAGATTTTTCTTAAAAGAGGAAGGGTGAGGCATGCCTTAAAACCTTCTCTCTCGTGCTTCGCTCATTCGTATGTGTTTTCCCTTTATTTGCAATTGCTTTCCATTTCTCCAGTAAAAACAGAGGGGAAGGCGTCGAGATGGGTGTGATCACCTTCCTGGCATAATCCCCATTATAACAGGTCTGAAAGCTCCAACTTTTCCTCTTGTTTTTGCAGGATGTCCGACGGAGAGTATTCTTTAAGGGGCAACTCCGAGGGGGATCATGAGGCCTATGTCAATGCATTGGATGTAGGGGAGGATGACCCTTCTAGCCCCGATGTGTCTACCAGGGACGATCTACTCGATGAGGTAACCGGGGGAGAGGCCGATGCTCAAGTAGGCGGTCATCCTTTTGGTTTAGATGATATGTTCCCCGATCCCATGCCGCGACGTAAGAAGAGTCGCAAAGAGGTGGCCCGATCTCAAAGGGCCGGTACCAGTCAGGCCGGAGAAAGAGTGGTGTCTGATGTCGAAGATCAGGCCGCTGAACCCAGCTCTAGTGGCGCTGCTGTGCACGACGAGGCATATATCGAGGACGACGCCCTTCACGAGCTTATGGGGTCAAACAAGGACAAGAATGCGCCCTTACCTCGTAAGACTGTCTGAGAGCTCCCAAAGAAACCAAAAAGGAAAAGGGATCCCAAAACGATGACTGTTGGTGAAGCGGTGGCGGAAGCGAAAAACCTGAAACCCAATAATCCGGAGGCGTTAAGAGAGTTTACTCTTCTGACCGCGTATGAGAAGGCTTTGGATGAAGAGTGGGTGATGCTCCGCGACAATGATGACCTTAACAAACTTCTCCGTCGCCGATATAAGATTGACACAAGTGTGTATAGATTCTCTTTGTTTGACTACTCAAAGGAGGAGGAAAAGTTTAAACCCGGAGATCGCGAAAATTATATTGGTGCCCGTCGTCCGGATGATACCCTGATCCATCACTTCGACCATTTCTATGTGGGGCTCAGACCTCCTTTTGATCCATTTTTTGTCAAGATTTGCGAGCTGATGAGGGCTCTACCTACTTATTTTGCCATTGGGGCCGTCATTCAGATTATGGCCTTCATCGTGATGTGTCGGACGATGAAGATAGAACTCACCCATACCTTGCTGGGTCAATTTCACTTATTCTGTGCGACGGGCCTTCCGGGGCAGATATCATTGAGGACAAAGACACCTCGCTTGCTCTTTTTGCTACCCAATAAAATCCATAGATGGCAAGAGCGGGTGTTTAAAGTGGAGTCCAAAGTTGGTTGGCCATTCCCCAAGGCAGCACAACGCAAAGTAAAGTCCACCCTATCTATTGGCGAGCCCCTGGTTACTGAGTGTCGCCTTGTTAAATGGTTCATGGTGCTTATACAGTCTGACGGGGTCGAACCCTCTTTGAGAAACGTGGCCTGGGTCGATCTTCTTGATGTGGCTCTTCCCCTGGCGCGCATGGCCGGTATAGCAGGCCCAGGTGGAGCAGAGCCGTTAGTTGCCATTGCCCTGGAAGAATGCGACCCTGACTGGATAGGAGATTGCCACTTGGGCAAGTGTTTTCCTTCTGAGTGCCTTGTATGTGGAGGCGACCCAAGTAGAAGACCGCCTCGTAATTTTTCTGCTTTGTATTTCTTCATTTTGTAAGTTGTAATATTTTGTTCCTTCTTTGGATCCGTCTCTAACGAACTCTTATGTAGGTATGGACGCTAATGAATGCCGGGCTCAGAGGCAGAGGCTCGTTGATGAGAATGAA
The DNA here is from genome assembly GCA_026214975.1 of Gentiana macrophylla. Classification (NCBI taxonomy): domain Eukaryota; kingdom Viridiplantae; phylum Streptophyta; class Magnoliopsida; order Gentianales; family Gentianaceae; genus Gentiana; species Gentiana macrophylla. The sequence goes on from CM047813.1 coordinate 86,565,157, forward strand.
AAAACTCGACAGGCGACCCTGAAACAGGTTCTGGGGAAGATACCACGCACTGTGGATGCCTCTGTTGTTGATGAGACTTACGACCCTACTCAGCCAACGGCGGCGCCTGTAGGTGCGAGCTCAAGCCAGGCCGGTAGGGCCCAAAAAAGGTTGCAGGCTGATGAACCCGTTAAAGAGCCTCAGGGCCAGAAGCGATCCAGAACCGAGAAGGCCAAGACTGCAGGCGGAGCTGGCAGAGGTTCTGATCGTCTGGACAAGCGACCTTCTGACAAAGGCTCTGTGCGGCCAGAGATTATTGCTGAAGAGGCCTCGGAGGAGATGGGGACGCTGCCACCAGGTACATTTCCTCTTGGTTATAGAGGAAAAGAGACCGTTTGGTTGGACGCTAACTTCGTCCAAGGCCTTGACATGTCGAAAGCGAGCCAGATCAGAGAGGCTATTGCTGACGTCATTCCCCTTGGGCGTCTTGCCTGGGATTCGCCGCCTGGTGTCCATATGGAAATTGGAAGGGGGATTACAGCACGCGTCGTAGTTCAAGATGATGCCCCTTCCGGCGACGAAGTCTCCGAACTCAAAGATCTTTCCGGCCAATTCGGGATCGCAGCCTCAATAGTGAGCTTTTATTTGTCTTGTATTTTTGCTTACTTTGTTTTTACTGGCGGACTTATACTCTTCTTCTTTTTCAGCTTCGAACTCGTATAAACAAGGCCCTTGAGGCCGCTGAGAAACGCAAGGCTGAACTCAAGAAAGTGACTGCGGCTCTTGGGGCCACGGATAAGGCCATGGTCACATCAGAAAGTAAGAGCGCTGAGGCCTTGACCGAGTTAGATCGGATGAAAAAGGCCATGCTTGAAAGTGCCAATTTGGACGTGGAGCTGCAACAGAATGTGTCAATTCTGAAAGATGAAACCTGCAAATCTGCTGAACGGTTGTCGGCCGCGCGGGAAGAGAATACGAGTTTAAAAGAGCAGCTCGCTGCTGCAAATAAGGCTGATGAGGAGGCGGGTCCTGCGGCCGTTGCTGCCTTTAAGCGCTCCGATGAGTTTGTTGATTACCAGGAGGCAAGCTTCGACCAATGTTTCAACCACCTCGCTCGATGTCTTTAGGCTTATCATGGCAGAGAGAGCATTACCTTTGAGGAAATGCTCTGGTGGCTTAACATGTCTCAGCGGAGTCCCGACTTGTTGGTTCTTCACCCAGATATACCTTACGCCGCGGATCACATCGTTGCTATTCAGACTAGGCAGATAGAGCACGGCGAGCCAGTCTGAGATCCTCCGGTCGTTTGCTGTTTTAAAGAAACCCCCTGCTGCCGCGAACGACCAACCAGGCGATGAGTATATTGACACTCCCCCAGGCTCAGCCTAGCGATTTAATGCCCTTGGTTTGAAACCTTTTCCAGTGATCCTTGTAATAATCAAATTTTGCTTTTGTTTTTGAATTGTTGCAACGCTTTCCTTTCCTGTGATTGTGATAACTTGTTTTTATTTTCCGCATTGATTTTGTGGCCGCGTTTGGTCTGTTGAACTTGATTTGTGGCCGTTTTTTTGGCCCCCTGATTTATGTATTGCACTTGTTTCCTTTGATTTTATCTCCTGTATCTTGTGGATCTTGTGTTGTACGTGTGCGGCCCCCTTTATTTTGGCGAGGTTTATCTAGCTCGCTAAAATAATAAACCGAAGAGTGAAAATTGATCGAAAATTCCTCCTGCGGCCCCCTTTATTTTGGCGAGATTTATTTAGCTCGCTAAAATAATAAACCGAAGAGTGAAAATTGATAAAAAAAAATCCTGTTGCGGCCCTCTTTATTTGGAACAAGGATTGGCGACCTAGTTTATACTTGATTGCGTCGCGTCGTTAAAATTTTTCTATGCCATCTTGTTTTGGGCGAGGCCTGGGGGCAAGGCCTGCAGGGATTTGGGCGAAACAAGTTTCCGTTGCTATTTGTACAAACCTTGGTCATCATGGACTTGTGGCAAATAATCGAGTGAAACATTCGATCATGCTCCTCGATTGGAGACGAGCCCTATTGCATTCAGTTTGTTGATGTTTAAAATTTTTTGGATGCGGCCCCCCTAAGTTTATGGCGGAGTAGAGGTCTTCCAAAGACTTAAAAGGCTGAGTTGATTGGACTGGAGTAACATTTCTTGACTGTCGTGTTGCCGAGAAACAAAGGCTCTGAATCGATTGGACAGCTCACTGGCGATATCTTGACCAACACTGCATGCGCAGTCAATGTAGCCTAGAATCTCATGCTAATAACTGTCGCGTTAATATAGCCTAGAATCTTGCCCCCTGGATTTCAATTTTTAGGTAAAAACACAGGATGTCGGCCATCCGATCTTGTCAATCATGGCCGCTTATCTTGCTTGCTTTTGCTATAAAATGAGGAGCAAACTGGATCTATTCCATTCCTCTTTGCACAAATCTTTGTTGTGAGAGTCATGTCTTTTAATCCGGAGAGGTAATGCAGTCCGAGTGTGGGAAGCCCGCTCGCTTCGTGATGTTTCCATTTCTTCCTTATCGCTTTCTTCGCCAAAGATCATTTCTAGCGTTATTTCGACATGGTTGGGCTTGTGAGGGAGAGGGGCTTAAATGAAGGCAAATTTGAGGGTGACGGCTCTTTGCTCCGGGTGCGGTTCTCCGGGTGGATTTTGTTTCGCCACCTCCGGTACCCTTTAACCTTACGATGGTAAGGGAATTTTACTCTATCCTATCAGAGGTTCCCTCCACCGAAATTGTTAGATGTGTGGCCCTCCGTGGTCTCTCGGTCATTTTTACACCGGAGGCTATCAATGAGGCTCTTCGCATACCTACTATCGATCCCTCTGCTCATTATGAGGTTGCCTAGAACCCTGGAGATGAGGCAAGTAGACAGGCTCGCCTTCACCGGGCAATCCGCAAGCTTTTCCCCGATCACCAACGGCCTCGCACCCTGGGTCCTGCGTCTGAATTGTCTCACAGCAATCGTGAGTGGAAGTGGTTTATCAACTCATGTGCTCTTCCGTCCATTTGACCAACTTGTCTCTCAATTGCTTTAACACTAGTGGACAGAGTCTTCACCATGTCTACCAACTCATCGAATTTGTGTTGAGGGACACATGAGGTGGTATGATTGTTGTTCTCGAGTTTGATTCCACCACCTTGAGGCCTTTGGGAGTTCCGAATCGCCTCGATAGTTCGAGTTGAAAGAATTCGAATTTGAAGGGCCAGGTGGTAACTTGGCTTGATTGAAGTTTTGCCTTTGAAATCCTGAGTAGTTCTGGCTTTGATTGAAGTTTCGGAAGGGTTGGTTTTGATTATCCATTAAATTTATTTCTTCCGTTATCTCCGTTACTACCTGCATTCCATGATCAGAAGGCTGCGTCTGAAGATTGGCCACCGCTTGCTTATCAATTCCATCCGAGCAACCAATGACTTTGTATCGGGATTGCTTGCAAGATCTTCTTTCTTAACAACATTGGTCTTCTTGGGAGTCGACCACATATTGTTCTTGGCGATGGTCTCACCACTCTGCAGGCGCCTCATCACCTCCCCTAAGGATCCATGAGTCGTGGAGTCAAGATAGTCTCTATTAGGTTGAGAGACACCTCTGTAGAATAGTTCCAACAACTCATGTCTATCATATCCGTGATTGGGGCACTTCCTCATCATCACAGATTTAATCTCTCCCAAGCCTTGCCAACAGCCTCATCCTCCAACCGCCAAACGTAGCTATTTCCCGCTTCATCTCCATAATCTTGCCTCGGTGAAACCCACTTAAGAGCGAAGGCTCTTTTGACATCATTCCATGTATGGAGGGAATGATATGCTAACGACTTAAACCATCTCGCTTGCTTCACCTTTTAAAGCAAAAGGAAATAGCTTCAACTTTACGATCTCGTAATCAACACCAGATAATGGCCTCGCTTCATGATTTGTATTTAATGTGACAAGAAGTCGTATGGTCTTTCGAGCGATTCCATGGAAAGAGCTATTTTGGACTAGTGGCAACTACTCCATTTTTAAGGTCGAAATTTACTCCCCCATATCGTGGACGAATAGGTCTATGTCCTCGAGAAAATCTTGATTAAGATATGAGTGTGTGGTCCTGGTTCAACTGATTAAGTTTGGTTTTGGCGGAATTGTTGAAGTTGTTGATTTATGCCACCTTGTCGATTCATCGCTGCCGCAGAGCTTGCATTTGTTGAAGGAGTAAATTTAATCGAGCTTGGGGATCAGATTTGGAATTGGTGGATCTTGATCCGCCATTTTGTCCAAATCGTGAGAAGCCTTCTTCTAAGGATGATCGCTCGTGCTCAGGATCAAAGATCGAAGTCCCTTCTTACTTCTCGCTTGCATAAACCGTAAGAAAGGAAAAGGAAGAAATCAACCCTTTGGGGTTGATTAGAAACAGTTTAGAAAAGATTAGATGGTTTGAGGAAGAAAAGAGAAGAAAAGAGAAGAAAGAAAAGAAGTTGATGATTGAACAGATCGAATCAAGGCCCAGCAGTTGTTAGTGGACGCTCGCTCAGAGGACAGACTGAGGTGGACGGGCGCTCTGTTGTTGAACGCTGCTCAGATACGTAAAACCTAAAAACTAAGGTTACGTAAATTAAAAACGAGATAAAAATAAAAGCAGTAAAAGACTTATGGAAATAAAATCAAACAAATCTATAATTACGGAAACAGATCTAAGCTATATAAAAAAGTAAGGAAAATAATTGAAAGAAAATCAAATAAAATAAAACAAGAATAAATGTAATCCTAAAATTAAACGAAATCGAAAAGAAACCTACATACTAAAAGTTTAAAAACAAGAAAAACACTAAGACGGTAAAAAAAAAACGTGTTGAAACCTTCTAGGCCAAAATGGAGGGGAAAACAGTGGATTTTGACTCGAAAACGCACTGAACGGCCTATGGCCGCTCACCACGTCGTCGGGCGCCGAACGAAGCTTTCCGAATTGGGGTCCTGCGCTCCAAACGGACACTCGAGCCAAAGTTATGGTCAAATTACTATCGCGCTAAAAGCGATCCTTTTGACACGTAAAATCGCCCTAAGTAGAATCCGACAACCGCTACGACGACCGCAACGGGCGCCAAAACTTGTTCGTAAAAACGTGTTTTAAATTTATAAACCAAACACCCCAAGTATAAGGATCGTAGTAAAGGATGTTAACGGGTCGCCCTAAGGAGTGGAATGTTTATCGGATCAAGCGGACAATTATTCTATCGATTATGTCACAATTATTAACTAAACTAAGACTCAAACTAACTAAAACCTAAACCTAAGAATTAAAACTAAAACAGAAATAAAAACAAGCGTAAAATAAGAAAACAAAGAATATGGACGAAATGCTCACTAAAGTGAACGAAGCGCCTGAAACGAATCTAATGGACGAAGGCTCGCTATCATGACGAGCCGCCTGATTATGAATCAAGCGTAAAAGTGCAGAAAACAAAGCAGGAAACTAGGGTTTATATAACTAGAACTTAAACTAAACTTAATCTAAACGATTCGATTAATAAACAATTAAAGGAAAACACAGCGAGGCAACGAATCCACCCATCAACCAACAACCCCCAACTAGAAGGTGATCTAAAGATGTAGTTTTTAGTAGTGATTTTTCATGAATTCAATTAAATTTCTTCAACCAAATTCTAGGGTTTCGTTTATCTTTTCAAACAAACTAAACATGCAATCAAAACGAAATCACGAGATTGTTTCCAAGCTCTTACTCAACTAATCATGCATAATCTCTTAAAACACAATTAGATGCATTACTTTGAATAAAAGAGAACTTAAATAAACATACTTTCATAAATTTATTCAAGCATAAATTAAACATAGATCGTTTCATCAAATCTTAATTCAATAAAACTTAAGCAATACAAAACAGATCCAAAGTAATGAAAACTATGAAATAAACTCACTAAACTTAAGCATCGAACTCTAGTTGGTTTGTGTTGTTGATGGGCTTCCTCCGTCGACTCACCGCAAGAGTTTTTAGCCAACAATCATGTTGAAGATGATTGTTGGGTTGAGAAGCTCATCTCTATGGAATTAGGTTCCGCCAGCTTTTTGGTGTGAAGGTGCGATCTCAATTATGTGGTATGAATTAGGTTAAGAGGTCGCCGCTATATATAGAGTTTTGAGTCGGTTATGACTAAGTCGGCAACGGACGCTGCCTGGTCTCGTGGACGCCCGCCCATAATGCCTGGACGCTGAGTAAACGCCGCTCATCCTCCGCCTGAACTCTCTCTCAATGTAAAATACGATTCTCGACGCCGCATGGACGCCGGCCACTTCGACGCTGCTCAAGATCAAGACGCCCGCTTGAACCGCCGAGGATCGGATCTCTTCATCTTTATCCAATTTCACAAGCCAATTCCAACTCTATCTCTTATAATTCGACTTGAGCTTCATTTATCCTCATTATATGCACGAAAATTAACTCCTACATGATAAATAAACAATGCAAAAACGTAATAAAACTCAACTAATAATAATTCCATTAAATTAACACTTAAAATCATCAATTTTGCATACAACCCTCTTAAAATCATCTTTACTCAATATTTACACTTAAACCCTTAATTCTCATGCAAATTACGCAAATGTGGGGAAAATAATAATGAAATAAACCCTTAATAATCATATAAATATGGCCTTAACAGTTAGCAATGGTGGGCTTGAGAGGTAGGCCTTGAGCTCTTTGAAAGCCTGCGAGCATTCCCCCGTCCATGAGAAGGTTTTGTTTCCCTTCATGATTTTGAAGAAATGTAGGCTTTTCTCGGCAGATTTTGAGATAAACCTTCCCAGGGCTATTATCCTTCTATTCAGCCTTTGTAACTCCTTGACGCTTGTCGGCTCGCTCATGTTTGTCAGAGCTTCAATTTTCTCGGGGTTCACTTCGATCCCTCTCTGACTTACCATGAAGCCCAAAAATTTCCCTGCCTGAACCCCGAAAGTGCATTTCGCAGGGTTTAGCTTCATAGAGTGCTTTCTTACATTTGTGAAGGTTTCGCGAAGGTCCACCAGGTGATCCTGGCGACTTGATTTCACGACCATGTCGTCAATATAGGCCTTCATGTTCTTGCCTATTTGCGTGCTAAAAACTCTGTTCACCATCCTTTGATATGTCGAACCTTCGTTCTTTAGACCAAATGGCATCATCTCATAGTAATAGAGTCCGCCGGCGGCCCTAAAGGCCGTCAGCTCTTTATCATCGCCCCGCCATCTTGACTCTGGTGGTAGCCTCGAATAAGCGCCCGTAAAACTCAAGATTTCAAAACCTGCGATCCCGTCTACCATCTTATCTATTCGTGGCAGCGCATAAGGATCTTTGGAATAAGCTTTGTTCAAATCAGTGAAGTCGACGCACATCCGCCACTTGCCATTGTATTTTTTCACCATCACTACGTTTGCTAACCAAGTGGGGCACTGAAGCTCCTTGATTATGCCTGCTGCTAAAATTTTTCCGACTTTCTTTTATTGCGCCACTTTTCTATAGAGAATTGGCGCGTCTTTGTTGGATCGGCATGAAGTTGGGGTCTGCGCTTAGATAATGTAATGCGACTTCCGACTCCACACCCCTCATATCGGTTACCTCCCAGGCGAAGGCATCCCAGTTTTCTTTCAAAAGCTCGATCAGATCCTTCCTTTCTTTCTCGGTTGTCTGAGATCCTATCTTTACCTTCTGATCGGGGTATTTATTATTTATGATGATCTCAACCAGCTCGTCTTCGGTAGTGAAGTCAGGTTCATCTCGGACCTGCAGTGTTTCAACCTCTACGGCCCCGTCGGGGGCCTCTTTTATCGTGGCGATCTGGTCCGCAGCCATATTGAATCCCTCCACTCTGGGTCGTTTGGAGTCGGCCCTGTTCTTGGTCATATATTCAAGAAAAAATCTGGGTCGACTAGTGGCGACCCCAATCTCGTCTCCTACGTGGAACTTGACCCGTTGGTGTGGAACAGATGCCACCATTTGAAACTTTCTCATGGCCGGAATCCCCAAAATCATGTTATAGTATGAGGGGAGGTCGATGACTAAGAAAGTGACTACTTCAGTTCGGCAGGGTTCATAGTCTCCCAAAGTGATGTTGAGGTCGATTGTGCCTTTGACCCGCATCAGATCGTTGGTAAAGCCTCGATCACTCCGAGGTAGGGTTTTAATCCGCCTCCGAACCGATATGTTTTAAATAAATAAATAAATGACGCCGCGCCACCCCGGTGTCGACCCGTGTTTATCGTTTACCCGACTTTTGGAATGAGGGGAATTTCCACAGGGCCGTGGGCAGTGGTTAGCTCGCTTTTAGTGAACATGATCCCTTTCTCGTTTTCCCCCAACACTATCTATTTTTCAAAACCACGCGTGTTGATCTGGTTGATCTGGGATTTCAGTTGACTGATAAACGCGGGGTTGGCGCCCCAGGTTGTGGCCGGTGTTTCCCTCGCGCTTATACTTAGTCGCGGGTCCTTCACAGATTAACCTCTCTATCTCCCTCCTTAGGGTGAAACATTCATCAGTAATATGACCGTGATCCTTGTGATAGTCATAGTACTTTGATTTGTCACGACTGTCAGGATCGCCCCTCATAGGTTTGGGTTTATCAAAGTGTTTGCGGATCTCAAACAATATTTGGGAAGCTTTCGTGTTGAGCGGCGTGAAGTTATCCTCGCTGAATTTATACGGTCGCTTGGGCTCACGATCATGATTCGCGTCGCTGCCCCTTTCTTTCTTGCGATCGTCCCCACGATCTTCTTTCTGAGAATGTTGATCCGGCTTTGGTTTTGCTTTCACAGGGGCCGGAGCTTCGCTTACTCCCATCATTATGGCCCTTTCTAAAATTTCCCTAAGGCCCACTTTGGGGGGTCATAGGTTAAATTATGTCTTCATCGGCCCTTTGGCGATCCCGGTGAGGAAACATGTTATGACCGCATCATCGGGGATGTTTCTAGTCTGATCATACACTCTGATGAACCATTCATAATACTCTTTTCCGGACTCATGTCCTCCCATGCGGACCTCGTACAGATCTTCAATGGTCTTTTTCGGCCTGCTCGCCGACTCGAACTCTTTGACAAACTTTTTAGATAGATCATCCCAACTCTCAACTGAGCCACAAGGGAGCCCGTGAACCCAGGAAGCAGCCCTGTCCTGCATGCTACCGACTAAGGTGATGCACCAGGCGGACTTATTTTGAGTTTCTAAGGTAATGCGGCCTTGGAAGGCGATGAGCCAGTCGTTCGGACAAGAGTTCCCATTGTAATAATTATAACTGGGGTAGCTAACCTTTTCCTTGCTAGTGGGCAATGTTTCGGTGATTCTCTTGGCGAGCACATCAATTCCCGAGATCGAGGCGGCCTTCTCATCAGGCCTCGCTCTTTTCAGGTCTGCGAGCTCTTTCTTCATTATCTCCATTTGTTCAGCCAAGAAAGGGTCGAACCTGGGCCATGACAGGGTTTGGGTGTCAGCTCGCTCCAACCTGTGCTCTGATTCCGCATGATCCTGTGATCCCTCTTGACGGGCTCTTTTTTCCCGTATAATTATGCGAGCGTCCTACGCGTTTCTATCCTCTTGTTTGGGGGGTAACTCTCCTCCGAGAAGGTTGAGACGACTTAAGGCCGGGGCCCTGTCCTTCTCACCTAATCTTTTAAATGCTGATCCCCTTTCTACCGTATTTCCTTTCTGATTATCGCGACCATGCGGGACTGAGATTTGTGCGATTTCTTTCCTCTGTCCTTTACGACCCGATGAGTGAACACTTTCCTCGACCTCATTCCCTTGAATCTGACCTTGACGACCTTTGTTTAAGGCAGTAGGTGCAATTTCGTTTCTGGGAGGATTTGGGGGCCGGATCATCATTGGGGCTTGACCCTTCGCCACCAGGCGAGAGTTGGTGAGGTACATTGTTTCGGCATACCTCGCATACTCCTTCATTTCCGTGATCTCGGGATCCTCTGGGAAACCTGGCCCCATTTTTGGGGTCGACCTTCGGCTTTGCTGCGACCTGGCCGGCTCCTTGTGATCCCCATCCAGAGCAGCGATAGCCTCCTTTGATTTGGTTTTTTGATTGATGACATTCTGGGCGTCGCTAGGGGCTAGGCCCCCTCTCTGCGACCCTTCGCCCTCAGCGGGAAGATTGTCAAGGGTCTCTCCCACAACCTCCCCACAAGCCTGATATTGCGTGCCCCCTCTCGCAGGGGTTTGAGGTATTAGCTGTCCCATGCTCCCTGCCATTGCTGAGTTAGCGAGCTGGTTTGGCTGGGAGATAGGATTTGCTTGTGGTTTGAATCAGAGATCTTTTGGGTAGTGAAAGATCGGGTGACGTGGCGTCTGGAAGTATGGTTTTCAAGGGAAAAGTAATGATGATTTAAACGCAAAAAACCCTAGAAACGTGCACGGCCCTTTTTCTGTAGTGTTCTTTAAATGGGTGAGGGTTTTTCTTTTATGGTAAGTCGGTATATATGCTATTAAGGTAAAAAGGCCACTTTTTGACAGTATTCTTCACTGTGGGAAGAAGACTGAGGCGGTTTGGGGGTTTTTGTGATGGGTTACCTTTCTCTCTCGAGGTGAACGCAGACGAGAAGATACAGCCAGACCTTTTGGACCGACGGAGGTGAGACTCCTCCGATCTGCTGTATGTTAGCACCTTCTGATGATTCTTACGCCTGAAACTACGAACGTGCTATCGCTGTTTCCCGGTAACGGAGCCAACTGATGAGGTCGAAATCATCACGGTGGCTCAGCGGTGTAAGTTTAACGGATATCTGGCTTATTTTGGGGATGATTATATAGAGGATGGCCTGTAATGCACGGCGGCGGGAGGAGGAGCATTTGAGAGAGTGTAGATGCAGAGCTTTGGCTTGCTTTTTTTATATATCATGTCTCTCCATCTGGTTACACAAGTCTTCCTTTTATAGGAAGAGTAAGCTTAGGAGCTAAGTAAAAGACAGGTGTTACATGAAGGCTTAGCGATTAAGTAAACTTAGTAACTAAGCAAACTAAATATCCGGATTGCAAGTGTGTTGAATATCTCGACGGCGCCTCTTAGATCGCATGGATCGCCAACTTTATTGTCCCCGCTTTGCTCTCGCCTCCATGCTACCTCATCGAGTCTTCATGCGCTCTCTATGATCTTTTGTCCAAGGTCGCGTTCGCCCCCTGGTCCAGCGGGCGCCTGGACGGGTTCGACAACAACACTCGACTTGGTCTGCTTGGCATCGCCGACGCCGTGGTCACGGGCCTTTATCCGGTTTGGTGGCTCAGATAGGCTATTTCCGGGACTCAAAGATGGCAATACCATTTGTACACATCATGTTAATTGACAGTTAAGCTTGTAGATAGCAATGCCACATAAAGTGTAGTCTTTGATGAAAATATGCATGTGAATAGCTTTGAGGCCAAACATGTAGATAGCGGGGCCAAGTACAATGCTTCTCGGATAAATACGCCAAGCTCTAAGGTTGAGCAGAGCTGAGACCGATCGAGCATGCATGTTGAAAGCGAGGATAATTATAGACCTCCTAAGATAAATGTCAAGCTCAAAGGTTGAGCCGAACTTAAGTCAAGCCAAATGCATGTGTTGAGAGTGATGCCAAGTATAGAACTTATGAGATGAATAAAGTTGAGCTCTCAAGCCAAGGCCAAACATGATTGTAATTAAAGATTTCACTTTTTTTTTAACAGCCACTTTTTTTTTCATTAATCAGCAAAATGCTAAAAAGTATACAAAAATTGTCTAAGTTGCAAATATACAATCTCCCAATTAGCAAAATAAAATGTGACACAAAACATAGCTACTGCAACAGACTCCCTCCCGAAGTGTGCATGTTACCTCCTAAAATCAACAAATTTCACTACCATTTCTTTTAACAAAAAGCAGCAGAAGCCAATATTTGAAATTATGCTTCTGCCGACAATGGATTTGACTTACATTCTTCCCACTCCAGCTTCTTGAGTCCCTTGAAATTAAAGATTTCACATGTCACCCCACACATATATAATATCTCCACACCAACTTCAAGTAATGAGTTGGCCAAGTAATTATACACATGTTGTTTCCGTCATACATTGTTACACATTTGGACGGAGGCAGAGGGTGGTTTAAAGCAAAGGCACTTCACCCGATTTTTATTTTCTGTGACACCAAAAATCTTATATAATTCAGTTCAAAACCGTTAGTTGTCTTAATCCAGCCCACCCGATCATACAAATATCGTCAAGTAGCCCACCCGATCGCCAATTCCTAATTCCGTCACTCATTTCAAACCTAACTTGGAAGCCTCACTATTAAAAAAAACACATGTATATATATAGGAAATGATATATTCATTACGTTTCATTCACTACATGTTTCACTACAGACTTTTTATCCGTTTCCTTTTTTTTTTTGAAATTAGTTCCACAATCAACAAAAGTGATGATGATATGTTGTGTATATGTAGTAAACAAAAGGTAGTGAACAGATCATCAAGCATATATATATATATATATATATATATATATATATATATACTCGTGACACTCTTTCATACAAGCTTTACACAATTTAACCCGTTTATGACGACTATCTAGAATTGAAAATATACGTTTGATCATTAAAATTCAGATTATTTAACGTGCTAGGCCTTCTGATGTTACACCATGGTATAATTGGTATTAATAAATTAATTATTCTTTTCTAGCTTTGTCTCCAAACAATAATTATTGGTGACCATTGGAATGTGTTGTTATTATCGAACAGTGAATACATCAGAAGAAAGCTGCCGGCGTGACAAACAATAAATTAAATAAATATATAAATCAATATATATAGATAATAAATGACGTGTAAATTTTTTTTTTTTTTTTTTTTTTTTTTTTTGAGGGTAGTGTATTTATTCAATCTTTGGTCTTCTATTCCACCACTCCTCAGTCATTTTCCATCAAAATATGACAAAGCTTGGGTTTACGTCCATGTCAACATAAAAGACATTGCAAAACATTGTGTGACTTTAATATAATCGGGTGGATTTATTAATTAATTATATTAAAGTAGCTCAATTATCTTTGTCTTTGCAGGTGTCTTGTGATTTCCCACCTCTTTATTTTTATGTTTATTTTTATTTTAATTATTTCCTTGCGAGAGATTTATCATTTTATGTCTTTTAAAATTTTATAGTGCAACGATCGTAGAAAAATTGTATCAAATCACATACATTAGAGTCTCTTATTCTTAATTATTTTCACATAATACACTTTTTTTAAGCGTTCATAAACGTTAGTCAAATGAATTCATTATATATACGCTACATTTATTACTGTGACAACCTTCTTACTACTTGGCCAGATATATAAAATTCATTCCTTCCCCGCCTTCCATAAGCACAAAGATAAAATGGTGTGTGTGTGTGTATATATATATATATATAGCATTTATTCAGATTCTCTTAATTTTACTTTAAATATACCGTATGCATCCAGATTATGTAAAATATAAAATCTAATGTGTTTCATTATAAATAAAATTTATGTAAATTCGATAATGTAATATTTGAAACTTTAAAATAGAGAGTTTGTTAATAGTATGTATGTGATTCATGTGCTTTGAATTGTTATAACATAATTATTATAATAGACTTCTATAAGCTTATTATTGTTGAATATGACATGTAACATAAAACATGAAGCAAAATCACAAAACAACAATATAAATGATGATTAAATTCGTCAAACCTAATTTGAAAAGATCTTAGACTTTCTGGTAGGATATAATTAAAGTTTAGCAATTGGATTAACTAGGTGCTTAGCACAAAAGCCTCTTGACACCTAAACAAACAGATCTTCCACAATCTAATTAAGATTTGGATCTCCTTTTCTTAATTTAATTAATTTTTTCCAGAACATTACAACACAAGAAACGCAGAAATCAGCCACCTAATTTGTTGTTTATATCCGTCTATTATTATTAAGTATGTTAAACCTCTTCAAACCCTAATTATTTATTCCAAAATTCATAAAGCATTAAATAACAAGTACATTTGGAAGGATTTTCTGTATATTTTCAAAATACATGACGACAAGTGAATGGATGAGGTGTGCAATTATTTAATATTTCATTGTACAACTTGCACTAGGTGCTTTTAAAGCAAAGGTACATGCAAAAATGGACAAATTAATTATACTTCCAAAACTTAAATTATATTTTGAAAGGTATTATTAGTGTCCTGTAAAAACATTCTCCTTTTGTATTATTTTAAGTAATCATTGAAAAGGAAATAAAGTGTTGTAGGATTTGGTAGGCTTTTAATTATAATTAAGAGAAACTTTGTTTTTCTTCAAAATTCATTTGTATTTTTATTCTTTTTAGACGAAAAATTCTTGGGTGGTGTCTGCACTTTTGGTGATATAACAATTACACAAATCTGAACCACCAGTTTAGAATTATACGGTGCACATTTATCATGTCATTCACTCCGCATATGACGGGTGCACCCAAGAACTTTCGTATTTTGACAGCATTTCATTTGTATCTATTGATTTGATGAAAAAAATCATAATAGAACCGTTGTATGAAGATTATATCAAATTACATACATTACAACTATTCATTTTTAACATCTCACACACATGATTAAAATATATTATGTAAAAGAGAATAAAAATGATTTTTTTAAATATATATCAATTGACACAATCATTATACAACCGTTGCATCGTAAATCTCTCATTAATCAAGAGCGACTATCGAGACATTGAGTTAATAATGATTTAATATCAGCAACTCTTTTAACTTGTGCATTTATTTTACTACCGGTATACGCGTAAGACTTTGTGATTTGAAATCATTATTTCGAGTCATGATCAAACAATCCAAATTTAGAAATTACTCAGATTTTCAAATCGACGGCTACATTATCCTTATACACAGCAAAAGGAAAATGTGTATTTTATAGAAAATAAAAAAAGAAAGAAATAAAAACAATCAAATAAAATATGCACACAAATACAACTATGACAATAGACAAGGATACGGCCCGGCCCGTCAAAGGCGGCAAATGCAACGTAAAAAGTAGGGAGACCAATGGCAGTATCTGTAATTTTTCAGTCAAACATGGATCAATTTGTAGCTGTATTCTCTTTTTTTTTTTTTTTTTTTTTTTTTCTTTTTCTGGGAGGGGGTTGTAGCTGTATTCTCAAGGCTACAGAAATTGTTGTACTTATTCTGAGGGTGGATTTCTTTATGTGATTAAATAATGATTTCTTTATTCTGAGGGTGGATTTCCCAAACCCAGACAGAAGATGGTCCGGATCTACATCGAAGTACGGACAAATGAAAGGAGAAACCCCCCAAACGGATGAGAATGATCATAACAGCGCTGTTTTGAATTGGCGCAAGGCAGATCTTCTCAGGGAACCCAAAAGGCATGCGAATTTCTACACAGGCGAAGGGGAAGACGAGTCAGACATAGCCGATTTCATCAAAATTGCAGAAGCTTGGAGAGGTACGGAGATTGATGACGATCCAATTGAAATTCCGGTAAACGATTGCATCGACCTATGGTACCCATGGAGAGAGCAAAGTGTTAGTAAAAGTGTGGGGTGAAGTATATCATTCGTAATCCTCCAACAACGATTAAACATTATGTGGGGCAATTCAGGGAGCTGGACATTGTGGATTTGGATTTGGAATATTATGTCATCCGATTTGAAAGCAAGGAAGATTATGAGACAAAGCACTTTCCATGGGGTCATGGACAGCCCAAGGGCACTACTTAACACTGAGGAAATGGAGGCCCTTCTTTCAGCCATCAAAGCAAACAATCCTGTCCACTCTAGTATGGGTAAGATTTCCAGGAGTCCCTCATGAATTGTTTGAAAATGAAGAGTTTATGTTACAATTGGCAAGGAGAGTAGGCAAACCAGGGAACGTGGACATTGTCACCTCACGCACTACCAGAGCCAAGTTTGTGAGGATATGCGTAGAGATGAACTTACAACAAAGTAAGGACAAAGCGTAGTGCTAAATGGTAATTATTTTGCCGTTGAATAAGAAGGCCTGAGCCAAATCGCTTTGAATGTGGGAAGATAGTGGCACAAAACTCGGGATCGCCCAAACACACAACCCCCACCACAGGCACAAACAGACTCTGCAAATCCAGGACCTACAAAACCTGCTCAACCAACTGGTCCAACCCCAGAAAAGCCCTTTGGACCCTGGATGATAGCCACAAGTAGAAGGAGAAGACCCCCCATGGGCCAAAGACAAAGAGGGGAAAGACAAGATTGGAGAAACTCTAATGGCCCAATGAGAGACGATCAAAACAGACAGTATGAGCAAACACATGGAAGAACTGGCACCCAAACCAGAGAGGACATACAAACAAAGCTCAAGATATGAAGTTTTAGTTGAGGAGGATCAGAATGAGGCAACTCCAGAAGATGGTCCTCACACACATGAGAGTGACCACAAGGTGAGAAAATGAGCGAGCAAACCTCAAATTTCACTGAGGCAAGTGTAACATTACTATCCAGAGGAAATCTCAATCAATCCATTCCAAAAGCAAAGACTAATGATATGGAAGTTGATACTCACAAATGTGCCGCTTCCCATGAGTCCCCAAAAAGGAAGGATCCAATACCACGTGCACTAACGCACCACCGCCATGCCAACTAAACGGTATGCCACTAGTACATGGATGCTAAAGCACCTACAACCAATACTGCACTCTCTTCATGACATCAAAGAACACAAAGCGAGGATCGGCAACATCAAGAGGAACTTTATGCTGACATGCACTAATATGTCATGAACCCTAACTCTGGATACTTAGTACCAAGAGAGATGTTTAATCGTATGATAAGCCCCTGCACCTCATAAAAGGCCCACATTAGTAACCAACAACGAAAAGATGATTCAAGAAATGAGGGTCTTTGGAAATTGAGAGATGAGCCACCTGATGGATCCCAAGACCCCAAGGGCCATCTCCCCCCTCAATAATTTTTTAAATGAAGATCATTACTTGAATCGTAGAGAGAGAGCAGCTCTAGTTGACTTCTTTCTGCATGTTAAATCTTTGGTTGGTGATCAAAAGCCAGATATGTTATGTTTGCTCGAAACAAGAGTAAGTATTGCCAAAGCAAAAAGGATTATCCAGCTAGGCAACTTCAGTCAGGGTATTTGGATTGAAGCTAGAGGTTTTGCAGGTGGTATTTGGTGCTTTTGGAGTGAGACCTGTGGTAATATTAGAGTGCTTGCTTGTACTCACTACTGTTTGAACCTAGCAATAATGCAAGGCAGTGAAATCCAATGGATCCTCACCATTGTTTATGCTTCTCCCATCCCTGTCCAAATTTAGGCTCGGGGCCAAAAAAAAAAATTTAGGCCCTCTTTAAAAAAAAAAAACAAGAACTCAAAATATATATAAAAAATAAAACAAAATCAAGTGTGATAGTCATGGGTTTGGAAGGAAAACCTACTTATTTGGCTCCTAGTCCTAGTTTAAAAAAATAATTGTATCTTGCAAGATTCAAACCAAGTCTTATGTCTAAAGATACTGAAAGTGCTAACCATTAACGTAATACATTCCTTATTCATATAAATACAAGATATATATAATATTAGGTCAAAATTTCGTGGGCCTTTAAATTCATTGATTTTGGGGGCTCCGGCCATGGTCCCATTGGCCTTCTCACGTGGGCGCCCCTGATTAGAAATGATTGATGGACTTACTTTGAAAAGCTAGCTGACTTGATTACCTCTCCCTGGTGCCTCATTGGTGATTTCAATCAAGTAGTTGATCAAGATGACAAGCAGGGGGAAGGCCTATAGGAGTAGTCAATGTTGAAAGTATGAGAAATATGTTACAGAAGTGTGAGCTTATCAAAATCCAGTTCCAGGGTCCAAGATTCACTTGGACAGGTCCTATTTATAAAGGAAGACATATCCTACAAAGATTAGACCAAGCCTGGTGTAATGATAAATGGTTGACCAAATATCCAGAGGCTAGTCTAACCCATCTAACTAGAGTTCATTCAGACCACTGTCCAATATCCTTATAGCTGAACAAGAACACACAGAAATTCAGTGGACCTCCTCCAATGATCTTTCTAACAGCTTGGTTTGAACATTCTGGTTTTGCAGACTTTGTGGACAATACATGGGAAGGAAATGATCTTAGATTCGACACTGCAGCAAAGAGATTTATGACCCAAGCCATGGCATGGAATATGATGGTTTTTGGAAACATATTCCATAAAAAGAAAATCGCTGTAAGAGACTTGCCGGAATTCAAATAGCTATGTCAGTCCATTACTCAACTCCTCTAAAATCTTTAGAGTCACGTCTTCTTAAGGAGTATGATGAAATCCTAGCTCAGGAAGAGAAGTATTGGCACCAGAAATCCAACTTACAATGGACTGTTGAAGGGGAAAGAAATACACATTACTATCATATCACAACCCTTCAAAGGAAACAGAGGAAGAAGATTGTAAGCTTGAAAAAGGAAGATGGGTCCTGGAGTGATAATCAATCTGAAATCCAAGAGATGATGAGAAGCTTCCACATCAGTCTGTACTCAAGGGAAGATGAACACCACTCTTGCCAATGCAGTCTCCACCTACCTCAGCTATCCAGATCAGAGTTGCAACACCTCAACAGACAAATTATTGAAAAATAAGTGGAAGAGGCAGTCTTTGATTTAGGCACATACAAAGCAGCAGGTCCTGATGGACTTCCACCTATGTTTTTCAAGAATTGTTGGGGTACAGTTGGGAGTTCAGTTACAAAGTTTGTACTAAATGCTTTTGCGGAAACCTGGTTCCCCCATGATATGAATGAGGTGCTAATCACTTTGATACCAAAAATCAGCCACCCTGAAACCCCAAGTCAGTTTAGACCGATTGCCCTGGCAAATGTGATTATAAAGGTGGTGACTAAGGTGCTGGCCAATAGATTACAGAGTGTTATTGGCAAACTGGTCAGTTCCTCCCAAAGTGCTTTTATCCCAGGGAGAAGTAGTGCGGGGAATATTATTGTGGCTCAGGAGGTTGTACATGCTCTAGATGCAAGAAAGAAGGGCAAAAAAAAGGCTATATGGCAATCAAAGTGGACTTAGAAAAAGCTTATGATAGAGTAAGCTGGAACTTTCTCCAAAATATCCTAGACACTATTGGACTAGCAGATAATCTGAAAAAAAACTCCTCATGCACAGTATATCTTCCTCTGTTGGCGCCTTCAGAATGGTGAAAACTCAAAGCTCTCTTTCCACCCTAGTAGGGGTTAAGGCAAGGGACCCAATTGCCCCTTACCTGCTTGTGCTTTGTACTAAGTGTCGAGTTACAAGATTAATGCAAAGAAGAATGCAGCCGTTGGAAACCGGTTAAACTCTCAAGAAATGGACCTCCAATCTCCCATATTTTCTTTGCAGATGATCTTTTGCTATTTGGGTAAGCAAGTGCCAAGCAAGCAAAACTATAGAATCACCCCGCATGATTGATTTCAGAATCGCTCGTGCCAAAGAATAAGCACATCTAAGTCGTTGTTCTTCACATCTAATAATGTGAGCAACACTTTAATTAGTGAATTGGCAGATGCTCTTCAAATGACCAATACCAAGTGATTTGGGAAAGTATCTTGAGTCCCAATTTTACATGGCGTAATGAGGATTTCCTATTTCGTATATCTGTAAGACAAAATGAAGAGCAAATTGTCATCCTGGAAAGCCAAGACTTTAACAAAGGTAGGAAAAGAGTTCTCATCCAAAGCTCCTTAGCCACCCAATTACCTATTTATGCTATGCAAACAAGGCTACTTCCAATCACAACTGCTCACAATATGGAAAGAATATGCGTATGTTCTTTTGGGGGACAAAGTGACTAAGGTCACAAAATGCATACCATAGCATGGCATACCCTCCGCCAACCTCGATGTGAAGGTGGGTTGGGCTTTAAAAACTCAACCAGATGAACGTGGCAATGCTAGCAAACCGTGTGGCAACCGCTTCAATCAAGGATGATTTGTGGGTGAATTTGCTATCCCATAAGTACAAAAACATGTCCAGCCAGGCTAGAATAGGCTCCTCACCAACCTGGAGAGGCATATGTAAAGCTTTTGGTCAACTGCAAACTGGCTTGAACTTGGATCATAATACAGCTAAGTGGATTCTGGGACCTAATGAAAAATATTCAGTGGCATCAGGGTATGCTTTTCTTACATCCCAAACAGAGCAACCTGCACCTGATCCAATTTGGAAGGCTATATGGGAGTTAAAAGGCCCAACTAGAGGGACTTATCTAATTTGGAGCATTGCCCACAATGCTATACCTGATGCTGATTTGCTATACAATAGACATGTTGCAGACTCACCTTTGTGTACTTTATGTGGAGAGACTGATGAGACCACAATGCATGCGATTAGGGATTGCCAATGGGCTAAAGAAATATGGAAAGAATGTGTACCGGAGAAACTAAGAACTGAGTTTTTTGGAGCAATGACTACTAAAAAATGGATTTTATGCAACTTGAAGAGTACTCAGTTAACAAGAAGTGAAAGAGAGAATGGAAGTATATGTGGAAGGAAGCAACCTATGGTATTTGGATGTGGAGAAACAATGTTAAGCATGATTGCAATGAGGATAGGCCTCCAACCTATAGTTTTGTAGCTAAAGCTTTTGAAAGGGTCAGAAACCTTCGGTTAGCTTGGTCCTCAGACTAGTTTTTTGTAGAGTTTCTTTGGGTTGATCTTTGGGTAGATCTTAGCATGATCAACTACCTTGTAAAATTTACCTTTTGCTGCCTTTTTGGGTCTGTTGAATAAAATAACCCTTCTTCTAAAAAAAATAATAATGATTCACAACATATTTTACATAACAAGAATTACTTTACATAACAAACTTATTTTGTATAAAAAAATGTGAATAATGAAAAAAATACAGGTAATAGTTGAATATTTATTACATCATTAAAGACAATTTAAAATTCTGCTGAAGTCGCTTTATCTTTTTATTTTGCGTTTTCACTATTGCTTCCATTGTTTTGTACTCATTTTATCAGTGGAATTATTATAAATACCATAAAAAGACAATAAATTAATTTTTTTTTTACATTTTCTGTCACTATTTTATCGCGCATCCAGACTACCCTTTAGAAAAAAATGACTTAAATGAGTGCATTTTGTATCGACTGAACCATACAACCTATCTCAGATACATAATAATAAGCAACAAACCTCTCGATCACCTCGATTCAAGTCAAGTGTCGGCTACAACTCAAACTCAAATCAAGATGATGGAGTAATAAAGTGGTTGGAGAAATAAGGGCAAAATTCAAATAATGTGTGAAGTAATCTGCAAATTTAGTAATGTGGAATTCAAAAATAAAAAGGTGTATAGAGTAATGTGTGTGGATAATTTTGCATTCAAAATACAAAAACAGAGACCCGTGCAAGATAGATTCAAAACCTAAATTTGTGTTTATCCTATCCTTCAAATTCAAGATTATTTGTGTAATTATCTAGTTGTATTTTGAATAAAGATCAAAGAATATAAATATGGTGGATATCTTGTAATTCATATGGAAAAAAATTGACTAAAAAAGTGGATTAATAAAATTCTTCATAACTGCTCATCTTTTATTTTCTCGCAAATTCCCATTGTAGCTACTTTATTTTTCTGTTTTTTCTCATGGTATCAGAGCCAAAACTGTGTTAGATCAAACCTTAAAACAAACAGGATCAAATCACAAACTACACAGATCGTAACAAAGATCATCGCACTCACGTAACAAAGATCACAGATCAACATCACATATCAGTTTTTTCTTTTTTTTTTTTGTTTTTTTTACAAACAGTACAGATCAGAAGCCTTATATACAATTTCACTGAAGCACAACACTGAAGCTAAGCACAGATCAATTCGTAATGAAACCTCATCGCACCACATATCGCTTTTTTTTTTTTCTTTTACAAAAATTCACAACCACCGGCCGCTGCACATTAATTTTTTGCAGGCATGTCTAGCTTATCACTAAATGTTACCAGCTTTGTTACTTTGAAACTCAATCAAGGCAATTACCCCTGTGGAGAGAGCAAGTTCTTGCTCTTGCAGAGAGTCAAGACCTCCAAGAACACATAAATGTTGCAAATTCAGACCGTAACCACACACAAAACCACAAATGCAAAGCAGGAGTTGAAACCACCACAGCACAATCAAGACTATACAAAGTGGAAAAGGAAGATCGACACTCGTAGGGTGGCTCATTGGGTCACTTTCAAGAATCTCTGTGGATTGTGATTGGCCTCAGACAAAGATATGCAGCCTGAATGCATTAAAGGATGCCTATGCCCAAGACTCTCAAGAAAGTGGAGTTCACCTCAAGCAAACAATCGACATATCTCAAGAAAGATGACACCAAAACCATCTCGGATCATATCAGTGCGCTTTATGGTCTCGTGATGCCTTGCAAACCATTAGCAAGCCCATTCAAGATTCAAAAAGTGTACTTTCTCCTCACAAGCCTAGGGCCTTCCTATGAGACATTTACCACCACAATGCTAAAACCCCCTAGACCAACATACACTGAATTGGTGTCACATCTCCAAAGTTTGGACCAAAGAAGGACATGGTTCTCCACAAACACATGACACACACATCTAACCCCTCAGATTGTATACTACACTCAACACCAGACTCCACAAATTCCAAATGAACAATATCACAATCCAAATCAAGTCATTCAGAACCCCTCAGGACAATTTTACAGCCAAACTCAGGCCTACACAACTTCTCATATGCCCTATCCAGCTCCAAATCAGGCTCCAATTCACTATCAGCCTCAAAACCAGACTACACCAACATATCTACCCCAGAATCAGCTCCCAACTGCATATTATGGACAAAATCAGACCAGAAATAACCAAACAACCAGACCACAACATCAGTCTGACACCAGATTCACATCCACCGGCAGAGGATTTCAAGCACAGCAGAACAGAGGCAATTTCAACACAAATCAAAACTACAATCCTGAACAAACACAAAGAATGCCACCACCACTTGGAGAAAGGAGAATGACCTTGGAAGAAAGAGAAAACTACAGGAATGAAAGGTGTCAATACTGTGGAGTCTTAGGGCATATAGCAAAGATATGCTGGTGGGTACCTAAGAAAGATCAACAAAATCAGACCCTGCCTCAAGCATTGGCTGCTCTTACACTAGACACATCCATTTCTGACACTGGTTGGACTGTTGACACTGGGGCCTCAAACCACATGACTGGTAAGTCCACTATGCTTTCTAACATCACAGGTCTAGCACACACACACACACTCTGTCCTTATTGGAAATGGAGATTCTATGCCTATCACTGGCATAGGCCAATCACACTTAAAGCAACAACACACCACCATGCCTTTGAAAAATGTTCTGCTAGTTCCCAATTTAACAAAGAACTTATTATCTGTTGGACAACTAACACATGATCAATCTGTTACTTGTGAATTTACAATTGACTGTGTTTTTGTTAAGGATCAGGCAACAGGCAAGACTCTGACAACAGGAATAAAAAGGGGTGATCTATATGTGCTGGAAAACCAACCTGAACTCTACTTCTCAAATAGGTTTAGTCCGCTTCACATTGTGGGTATCAAAGGTTGGGACATACCCAGATGAGCAATCGGCCCAACAATTAAAGACCAAGGGTTTTATTGAAGTTCTAGGTCCAATAAAGATGCACTTTACGTGAAAGTCGCCAACCAGAAAGTTAGCAAATTTCCCTTTTATGATTCTCGAACATGTTAAGACTAGCCCTTTTGAAACAATTCATTGTGATTTATGGGGCCCTGCTCCTATTAAGTCTATTGGTCAGTTTTCTTATTATGCAAGTATTGTGGATGACTATACAAAGTTTACATGGCTTATTCCATTAGTTCACAAATCTGATTTTTTTCTCTCGCTTATCTACAATTTGAAAAACTGATAAAAATACGCTTTGATAAAGAGATAAAAAATTTTCATTCAGACATGGAACCGAATTTACCAATAATAAGCTTAGATCATTTCAACTCCTGGTATTGTTCATCATATGTCATGCCCTCACACACCACAACAACCAGAGTCAGAGAAAGAAGACATGTAACCATTTGTGAACTAGCATGACCATGCTCTTTCACAAAGAATGTACCTTTGTACCTCCGGATGTAAGCTTTTGCTACAGTTAGCCTACCTCATGAATGTAACTCCTCAACAAACCCATCAATAATGAATCTCAGATTTAAGCTATATCAAAAGGACCCTACCTATTCCCATCTTAGGGTTTTTGGCTCCAAGTGCTATCCCTACACTTGGGACACAAAAGCCAACAAATTTGATCCAAAAACTGTTCCATGTGTGTTCATTGGATACAGCATGCAACACAAAGGGTATAGGTGCTATCATCCTTCCACAAGAAAAGTTATCATCTCCAGACATGTAGCCTTTGATGAAACTGAGTTCCCTTATAAACCTACTACTCATGCCAGGATTAATCCTATATCTGCCCCTCAACTTAGTAGTTTTCCAGAATGTCTTGACTCCCCTTATACCCCTCATGATCATATGGACCCTCCTTCCTCTTTCACTATCCCTGACTCGTCTCCCAACAACTCTGAGTGTCCCATTCCAAATCCCTTATACACTCCACACACCCAAGACTCAGTCCAATATCCCAACCCTAACCATCCTGAACCAGAACATGACCAGACCACCTTTCCAAGTCTCTCAGCATCCCCTGCTCCATCTGATCAGGAACCTTCTGATCAAGACTCCCCACCTCCCTCTCCGCCTCCTCATCCTTCTCATATCACTACTAGAGCTCAACATGGGATCTTCAAGCCTAATCCTAAATATGCTCTCATGGTCTCCACCTTTCCTCAAGTACCTAAGGAACCAAGAACTGTTACTGAAGCACTCAAACACCCAGGATGGAAAGCAGCCATGCAGGAGGAATTGGACGCCCTTAAAACCAATGATACTTGGGATCTAGTTCCTCACAATCCTCATATTCATACCATAGGCTGTAAGTGGGTTTTCAAAGCCAAACTAAAACCAGATGGATCCCTAGATAGACTCAAGTCCAGACTTGTGGCAAAAGGATACAAACAAATAGATCGGGTAGACTATCATGAAACTTTTCTCCACCATCAAACTGGAACTATTAGAATTGTTCTGTCTATTGTATTAAGCAGGAATTGGGAAATCAAACAGCTGGATGTCAAAAATGCTTTTCTCCATGGCTTTGTGCAAGAGGATATCTATATGGACCAACCTCCAGGTATGAAAGATCCTATCTTTCCTCATCATATTTGCAAACTAAAACGAGCTTTATATGGTCTCAAACAAGCTCCTGCTTGGTTTGACAGATTTAGCACCTTTCTTCTACACTATGGATTCTATTGTAGTCTGGCTGACCCTTCTTTATTTGTCTATCAGTCTGATCAAGGCTCACTTTATCTATTATTGTATGTTGATGATATGTTACTCACTGTGGTCTCACAATGCATCAGTTAACAACCTTCATTGCTCTCTCAATATCGAAGTTTGCAAATGGCGACCCAGTCAACTTCATCATTTTCTTGGTGTTGAGATTGTCTGCAGGTGTTCCACACTTCATATGTCTCAAACACACTATGCCTTAACTATTTTGGAGAAAGCTCAAATGACAGAGTGCAAACCAGTTGCAAAGCCTCTCGAACTCAAACCCTATGCCGATCCCGATGCTCCACTCATGACAAACCCTACCTACTTGCATAACTCATTGGTTCTCTACAAGATCTCACCTTCACAAGTGCCAAACATTAGTTTTTGTACCAACTATGCCTCTCGCTTTTGCAAGCACCTACTATGGCACACTTTAAATTTGTTAACAGCTTTTGTGTATGTCAAGGCCACACTACATCTAGTGGCTCCAACTACAAGTCGCACTCAGACTCTCTCTCACCGCTTTTCAGATTCGATCAAGGTGTGTTGTCCTCTCACCGTAAGATCTACAACCGGTTTTTGTACCTTCCTTGACCTAACTCGGTCTCCCCGGTGTGCAAAGTTAAGCAAAATAATGTTTCCGTGTCTAAGATCAAGTCGAATATCGCCTATGGCCCATACTACTGCTGAATTGGTCTGGTTAGGTTACTTATGTGCAGACTTAAGCCTCAAGCTTCAATCTCCACCAACACTCTATTGTGATAATCTCAGTGCTCTCTACCTCACACTTAATCCAGTGTTCCACTCTAGATCCAAACACATTGCTCTAAACTATCATTTTGTTCGAGAACAAGTGGCCCAAGGTAAGCTGGTTACTAAACACATTCCTACTCATCTTCAAGTAGCAGACATCTTTACAAAGCCCTCTACTCGCTTTGTCCTTCAACAATTTCTCAACAAACTATGCCTTCATCCCAAGCCTAGTTTGAGGGAGGGTAATAAGCAACAGACCTCTGATCACCTCGATTCAAGTCAAGTGTCGGCTACAACTCAAACTCAAACTGAAGATGAAGGAGTAATAAGGTGGTTGGAGAAATAAGGCAGCAAAAATTCAAATAATGTGTGAAGTAATCTGCAAACTTAGGTAATGAATTCAAAAATAAAAATATTGTCAGAGAATGTGCATGATAATTTTGGATTCAAAATACAAAAACAGAGACCTGTGCAAGATAGATTCAAAACCTAAATTTGTGTTTATCCTATCCTTCAAATTCAAGATTATTTGTGTAATTATCTAGTTGTATTTTTGAACAGCATCAGCAATATAAATATGGTTGGATATCTTGTAATTCATATGGGAAAAAAAATCGACTGAAAAAGTGGATTAATAAAATTCTTCATATCTGTTCATCTTTATTTCTCTGCAAATTCCCAGTTGTAGCTACCTTTATTTTCTGTTTTTCTCACATAACGCCATATTTTGTATTTGTATTAAAATAATAAAATCTAATCAAAAACCTTAAATAATATCAGACCAGATAATGGCCAATGGATTTTAATATTCATACACCTACAGGTTGCAGTATATTACAAAATAAAATTTATCAGAGAAAATGTCGATATTACCAAAAAAATATAATTTAAGGACAGCCGGATAAATAGGATGGAGGAGAAGAATGATGAGAAGGAGAAAGGTGGGACCCAAACAATTTTTTTTCTGAGGTTTTTATTTTTGCAGGACAGAGATTTTGTCCGCGCACATCTTCATGCATTGTCTTTCTCCTTTCTCATTTTTTTTCCCCTTTTCTGAATGATATGTATACAATCACAGATCGTTTGCTTATGATTTAGCTTTACACATCATAACCATTTTAGATTTATTATTATCAACGATATAAATAATCTTTATGTCGCTCATTGTGATACAACGATTATGCCCGTAACACTATTTTCTTTTTCTTTTTTTCACCTGAAATAATATATTAAAATTGGCATCACGCCTTTACACTATCTTGTATATAGATAGTTCAGTGTTTAAAGAGTGAGTGGTATAATGACAAAGTCTAGCTGAAATGTAGAGTTTGAATCCTATATAGAACGACCCCTTTCACCTAAGTACAATCAATCATTAAGGTATATTCTTCGATTTAACATTTTCATTTATCGTAAGGACGGAGTGGTGGGAGAACTTTTTTGGGACCGTGGTTTAACTTTTTTTTTTTTTTAAGTACACTATCATATCTTGTGTAAATTTTGCAGAAATTGCGCGCAAGCTTTGACCAATGCTCAAGACTTTCAAAGAGATACATCATGGAAAGCTTTTTTATGAGAGGCCATTTTAACGCCGGATTCTACGGCCAAGCACTAACCAAGATTCGCACTGCGCCTAATATAAAATTTGTGTCATATCTTTGTAAGTTGTGTGTATAACATAATTGCTTTTTCTTGCTTCTTGAAATAAGAGTAGGATTTTCCCGCAGAAAAAAAAAGAAAAATTCCAAAAAAAAAAAAAAAAAAAAGGAAAAAGAAATAGGAGTAGAATTCTGTATAATGAAAATTTAAATAGTAAAACCAATACACAATCAGTTATCACTAGTGTCTATGAGAAATTTTATCGCACATCCATTATACTATGATTATAACAAGAGATATGTATTATGTTCACAAACTTTTAGTCGTTTACACTTTTACTGAAATGGCCCAATTCTGAATTCAAATGCTTTTTTTGGGTGCAAATTTCCACATTACATATTCATAAAAATCATGCTTTTAAGGTAGTGTGTCAACAAGTTATTATGTTGTGATTGAAATGTTGTACTGTTGATTTTACCGGTTAGATATCATTCCTTTTGGACCTTTGATGTGATAAATGTTCAAATATGCCTAATTGGTTGAGTTATGAAATTAAATCATGAAGAATTGTATAATGTGGAAATCATGGAAAATGTGATGTTATATGATTGTATTTAATATGTTAGAGATCGTGAATATATGATTATTCTATGTGTTAAATGAATAAGGATGTAATATGCATGTTTGTAATAACTCGTAAGTCATAATAAAGCTTAAAAGATTTGATCACGTTGATTAATCGATACTCAGACTTGTTTAATAGTTGATTTGATCATATCAATGACCAAATATGGTAGATATAATGTTTTTAAAGGCTCAATTAATGACTCCATGTGTAAAAAGTAAAACAAGCTTTATATGATCAAAAGTTGTTTATGTTGTCAATGTATGTAATAATGAAATGAAAGCTGAAAAGTATGGATCTAATGATGTATTATGTTAGTAAACATCATGTACATAACACTATGTCATGCTTATGATGTTAATATGTTGTAGATATCTTAGCATAAGAGTTATGTTTTGTGAATTGCACATTATTCAATAAGGTATGAAGATGTGTATTCATTGTAATATGAAATATGAAACATGTATGATATGTTAACAAAAAGAAGTAAATCCATTTCGGTATTTTTATCAAGTATGTCATATACCTTGTTTTTTTTATGTGATTCAAGTATGTTAGTTCAATACTTCCATTCTATATACGTGGTATACTTCATCTGCAATGTGAACATGTAATGGTATTTAAGTACCTTGGTTTCATACTTTGTATTTGATGTTGCTACTTATGCATTTTCATATTTGTGAAAGAGAGCTTGGAACTTTATCCTGACCTCAGTAAGTGGTATAGTTTCCTTTGATGCTATGTTTCCTAGCTTACTGAGTGTCATAGCTCATCCATTACTTTACCATCAATACATATGATTACCTTTGTAGCATCATTGAGGCAATAATGGAAGTGACTATTGTTCCTAAGACTTTCATCTATTCCGAGAGCCGGGGTATCTTCAATGGTTATCTTTTCTTTCATAGTTTAGGGTGGTCTTTATCATTCGTAATGGCGAAGTTATAAATATTCATAAGTACTAGTATGTATGATGTATGATGATGCTCTTTATAACCACAAAGCATGTTAGTAGGTTGAAATATTTATGTTGGTGTGAAACTTATCATGTAGTAAGAATGTTGTAACGTCAGAGCACAATGATGATGCTTTAAATATGTATTGTGATGTCAAGAATCGAGTCTTTTCACGCTTTCACCTTTTGCACTAAATGCTTAACCGCGCTTCACGAGGCTTTGTAATTCGAGAAAAACTTATTAGCATTCTCGGTCATAGTTGAATCGCGTCAGATCCTAAAATTTATTCGGTTTTTGGGTCATGTCGTTACACCAAGAATAAACAAAGAATCTAAAGATTGATTGTGGATCAACCTTATCTCATTTGAAACTAGTCATGTGGAACACGTACAAGCATTCAAACACACAAACTTATATCGATTCTTTTACTAATCTCTACGCTCATTCACACAATAAACATTAGAAACACACGAATCTCTCAATCCTATGTCAATCAAAGATGGGGTATGAATAAAATTTTATACCCATCGCCAAAAAGTTTGATGAAACCGCCAAAAAATCATGGAACTCATTATTTAATACTTACATGATCGTCGTTAAATAGATAAAATCGGTAAAAACGTGGACATTTCCGTCCAATAATTTGACATCTTTTCACTTTATTTTCAAATGCTTCAACCGATTAAAAAATACGTGATAAATAGTATGAAAAGGTCGACAAATACACACATTATGATAAAAATGCAAAACAAAGGTCCCCACGATAACGCCAATGCAGAATTTGAACTGTTACAAGAATCTGACCTTAAAATGGAAAAAGTGAGATTCAACCCCATAAGTAATGACTTCTCTCAGTTTTTTGGTATAAAAGACAAACTCATGACTTTGAGTTACTAATTATCATCTTTACTCATCTCAGTATACGTAAGAATGATGAATTTTAATGCGTGGGGTTCAACAGATTGTTTTTAAATGCAAAATAAAAGGTATCACATGTATCTTTAATAAAAGGAATACATGGCCCGAACAATAATCATTATTGGTAAACAAGCTGTTTTTAGTAAATAAAAATATTGGAAGACAAGTTTTTTTCATTTTTTTACCTAAAGCTAAATGGTAAACTTTGGTGATACTGTCGGAAGGAAAAAGGAAAAAGAGAGTTTACACGCGCGTAAAAAGTGGGAGATTTTACTCATTTCTGACAAAGTGCACCCACAGCAGACACTGTGATGAGTCCAGAGAGATGTTAAAAAAGGAAAAAAGAAATTAAAAAAAAGGAATCAAAGATAAAAAGAGTACAAAAATTACCAGAAAAAAAACAAAATTACCTACTAAAATGTCCAAATTAAACTTAAATATCTGTGTTTTTTTTGTGGTTGTTGTTGTTGTGGTGGTGTTGAAGAGAAATCAAATCATAATCTTAAATTGTTTGATGGTTTTGAAAAGTATTAAATCTTAGTTTTTTTTGGTTGATCTTGAAGTTGAAAAATGTAATACACACCAAGATAAATTTTGTAGCTAAATGAAGGGAAGGGGTCCATAGTTGATGGACACAACTCTTTCATCATTTAAACAACAAAAAAATTGTTACCATTTTCCTTTTTTATTCAACAGCTTTAATGATTCTTTGCTGCTGCCCTCTGCACTCTGCCTGTTCTCCCTGATTTTGATATGATCTCACAAACTACTTTTTTATTATTATTTATTTTAGTTTTTAATCATGGCTCCTTCCAACATCGACTTTAAAGTGTATTAATTAATCCAGCCCTTTTATTGTTTCCACTTTGCAGTAAAGTAATTTCACTTCACCCCTCCCCCTCCCCTTCCTCCCAATAGTAAATTGCATTTTCCTCATTTAATGGATGGTTAATAATGGTAAAGATTTGTGTTTTTCAGCTTTAAAGCAAGAAAATTTAAGCTGCAAGCCTGCAAATACAAAACTTATTCAAGAACCCCCCAAAAAAAAAAAGACAAGAAATAGAAATGGTTTTTGATGTAAAATGAAAATTTTATATGAAAAGAGTTGAAATTTGTAAGGACATATGACGTAAATACTTTTATAAAATATTAGATTGTTTATTATGAAGTAGTGAAAAGCTAAATTTGTTTGTATATGGTGAAATGCTCCTTTTTGTCTTAGTGAATGGATGAGGACCTTGCATTCTTTGAGACATAGTAAAAGAACTCAATTCAATCATATCTCAAACTCTCTCTCAAAACTTGAAGAACAAAAAAGAAAAGCTTAGAAAAAGTGTAAAGAAAAAAAAAAGCTTTCTTTACAAAATGCATAGTGAAAGGTTAAGTAAGAAGAAGAAGAAGAAAGATATGGGGTGAAGTGAAGAGAAGAGATTTGTGTGTGTATTATGTGGGTTCTTCTGTAATCTGTATTGTCTTAATTCTGTGCGCCCCCATCTTTGCGGGATTTAATTCTTCTCTCTCCCTTATTCATAGTTGAAAAAAGGGGTATTGTCTGCAGTGACCTTTCTGTGCTTTTTTTTTTCTGTGCTTTCCTTAGCAATTGTCTATGTCTGAAATTTTTGCTTCCTCTTTCTCTCAGTACTGCAAATGGGGGAGGAATCACACTTCTTGTTATTATTTGATGCTACTTGCCTTTCCTTTTCTTTCATATTTTACCCTCTTTCTTCAATCTCAACCATGTGTTTCTCATCATCTTGTCTTTGATTTTCAGCTCTAAAAAAAATCCCATCTTTACTCACTGATCCTATTTTTGTACCCAAAGTTTTGAGCTTTTTTGCTAGTCTTCAAGAACCCACCTCATTAAACCAATTTCTTGTTCTTTTAAGTCCCTTAACTTTGTTATTTTCAACTTCTAGCCCTACCCTTTTTCTTGGGTTCCTGTTAAAGGTGTAATGCTTTGTTAAGAAGGACTTGAAAATTGGGATTTCCATGGAATTTGATCTAAACCATGCAGTAGGTAAGAATCAAATGGAGAAAGATGCAGTTGCATGCAGCTGTAATGGAGAATGTAAGAAAGGAGGAGGTTGTGGATGTGGCTGTGTTTACTGTTCTTTGTCTTCTTCAACCTCTTCTTGTTCATCAAATGATTCCTCTGTTTCTCCTGTTACTGCAACTCAAGTTCAACCACCTCAATCTAAAGTTTTTATGGAGCTTTGGTATGCTTGTGCTGGCCCTGTTAACAATTTTCCTAAAAAAGGAAATGTTGTAGTCTATTTTCCACAAGGCCATTTGGAACAAGCTGCTTCTGTTTCTTCATTTCCTGCCATTGATGTCCCTACTTTTGATCTCCAGCCTCAGATCTTCTGCAAGGTTCTTGATGTTGAGCTACTTGTAAGTATTTAAATTTTTATTTCTTTCTGGTAACTGATTTTAATTTTTAAATGATGAACTTTGTATACATGTATGTGTTAATTTTAATCCCTTTGTTTGTATCTTTTATTGTGCAGGCTAACAAGGAGAATGATGATGTCTACACACAGCTTACTCTGTTACCAATTTCTGAGGTACAATTTAGCAAATTATGTGGTTGTTTTGTTTAGGCACCTTTAATGGCACCAGAGTGTTTTTAGTGCTACACCGGAAACAATCAACCGGCAAAATGTCGATTCTCAACTCTAGATTGTGACAATTGACCCTCACAAAGTCGATTCTTAGCTCGAGAATCAACTTTCAGTCTAGATTCGACTTGAAAATCCGTTCTCTGCTATGGAATCAACCCACAACGGTAAATTCGGTCTGGTGCCACTAAAGGCGCCGTTCTGTTTTCGCCCCTTCAATGTTTTCGGTCATTCTGACTCTAATTTTGGGGGAAACTGTGAAGTACTACAATTTTACTCTCCTTGTTGTTCCTTTAAATGGATTTTTCTAAATGAAATTTCAGTAGCTTCAAGTCCTTTTTTGATTTTCTTCTCCTTCTTTTGATTGTGATATTCTTGTCCTGATGAAGTTGTTACGAATTTGATTTTAGACGGAAGCTATGCGATTCGCGGGAAAAGACCAAAAGGACACTGAGGCTACAGAGGAGGGAACTGGAGGGGTAGCCTTAAGGGCAACTTCTCATATGTTCTGCAAAACTCTTACTGCATCAGATACTAGCACACATGGCGGTTTTTCCGTTCCGCGAAGAGCTGCTGAAGACTGTTTCCCTCCTTTGGTATAGCTTGTTTTCGAAAATATGTTCAGCATTTTCATGGTTTGAAGTGGATCAGGTATATCTTTTAGTGGGCTAACTTTAGTTTGATGATTTTAATGTAGGATTATAAGGAGCAAAGGCCCTCCCAAGAGCTTATGGCAAAGGATCTTCATGGAGTTGAGTGGAAATTTCGACATATCTACCGAGGTAAGATGCTTGCTTAAGAATGTATATTGGTAAAATAAAGATCCAAACCATGTGCAGCAGAATCTATAATACACGTATATGTAAAGGCACCACAGAGAATTTACCCCGGCACCACACCGGGACCTCAGGTTCGACTTTTCACTGGTTGAATGTGTACATTCGACCAGAACATTCGACCTTCTGGAAAGTCGAATCTAAGGCCAAGATTCGAATTTCCAAAGATTTGACGTGGTGCCTTTACAACTGACATATGTAAAACCCAGAATCTCTGAATTCTACGCTACTTGTAGTGCACAAATATCAGAACCTCTATTTCAACTGTGTGTTGTCGAGATTATGATGCGTTTCACACTGAAAAGTAATTCTGTAAAATAGAGAAAGACGATGTTTGAGTCTGTTAAATAGAGAATCTGTTCAAGAAAACTGATGAAAGTGCTGTTACAGGACAACCAAGGAGGCATTTGCTCACAACTGATGGAGTATTTTTGTCAGCCAAAAATCTCGCCACTGGGGATGCGGTTCTCTTTATGAGGTACGTTTTTCCTCACATGTTCGAGACCTCAGGCCGAGCTACAACCTAAATTGCTTCTAGTTTTTGGTGTATTTATGTGGAAAGAGAGCATGAAACGATGACTAAAAGCCAACAGGGAATGGTCGTTAATGGTTCTGCAAAAAAAGGATAATAACTTTGTGAAAACAGAATCCAGTTTTAGTCTCTAGAAACACACACCACCTACTTAATGTTAATACGCGAAAGAATATGCCTACATATACAAAGATATACCTAATGTTAATAATGGATATTTCAGGGGAGAAGGCGGGGATCTGAGATTGGGGATAAGAAAAGCAGCTGCGCCGAGAAACGGTCTATCTGATTCAATAATTAAAGCTCAGAATTTTATCCAAATGTTCTTGTTCGGTTGCAAATGCTGGGCTTACCAATGGCTCCTTTCAAATATTCTACAACCCACGGTAGTAAAGAAACTTTTATCGTATTTTCTTTGAAAGCTTTGTACTTGATCTTTCTTGTGGTGGCAACATGCAACCACGCTTCGTGTCAAAGTACAAAATATCATCTAAGTGAGAATCGACTTTGGCTATCTATGTAGAGCTGAATTAGTTTTGTTTCCAGTGTTCTTGTTGAAACACGCAGGAATATTATAAAAAAAGGAACTTTGTATGTTCAGAACTGACACGTAATCAAGGCGCATTTTACATAATTCTGCAATTTTGTTGTAATTTCCTTTCCTCTTTCCGCCTCAAATGGATGTTACAAATGCCGCTTGTTGGAAAAGCTAGATTAAAGTTTCCATACTTTCTTTGACTCCATTCTGGTCTGTTACTTTAGGACAAGTCACTCTGATTTCATAATACCGCATCAAAAGTACGTGAAAAGCATCACGAATCAGATACCTGTTGGGACAAGGGTCAAACCAAGCCGATTTGGACGACTCTCCTGAAAGAAGGTACATTAATGCTCGTTTATTGCTTCAACTTTTTGAAAAAGACGGCAAAAAATGTTTACTACGTGGTAAAAAAAATTGAAAAATTGCCATTCTCTTTCAGGTTCAGTGGTGTTGTGACTGGACTTGGTGCTGCTGATCCTCGCCGATGGCCTAATTCAAGATGGAGGTGTTTATTGGTGCGTAGTCGCATGATTAGTACTAAAAAGAGTCGTAATGACATTGTGACCACCAGATTGACATTACACGTGTCACATGACGTGACAGCTTTGATGTGGCACATTTTTGTAAAACTGGTTGTGACAATATCATTATTCAAAAGCATATCAGGTTTCAAACACTAAGAGGGTGCATACTTTCCACATATCATACTAATGACTGCCATGTCAACACATCTAACAGGTCAGGTGGGATGGAGATTCCGTAAGTAATCACCATAAGCGAGCATCTCCATGGAGGTTGAGTTTTCAGCTTCTTTTCCTACACTCAACATTCAGACATCTCCCAACAGAATGAAGAAAATGCGCACTGGTCTGCACGAAGAGCTACGTAACAGCTCTACGCAGTGTGCAGATATGTTGCTGCCGGGGCCTTTCAACAACAAAATCTCTAATTCGAACAAAGATTTGTTGTTGCCATCCCCATGGAACACTTATACTCCTGGTACAAATTTCCCCACTTTATATTAAGTTCTAAAATGACATGAGAGCTGATGTGGCAGTGGGATTGCATTTGATGATAAGATATGGTCTCACACATCAGCTGCCATGTCATATTGTGACACCTGTTGTGTCAATGTGGTTGTGACTGTTTGATTTGATTTTCACAATGCAGGACAGAGTTCCAGATGGGACTTTGGCGGAGTCTGTAAGATCCGGTAAGGTCTTGCAAGGTCAAGAAATTGGTTATTTGCCACCTCTTTACGCAAGTGACAAATTAAACCGCCAGTTGGATTTTCGAGATGCATCCGATTGCATTTCAAAATCCTCCTATGTTACCTCGGGTGGAAAAGACTCCCACGAGTTACAACGAACTCAAGAGGGTCCACCCGTCCACCACCAACTACAACAACAACCTAGGATCTCTGGAATCGAATAGTTTTCCGAGGGTCTTGCAAGGTCAAGAAATTTGTTCACTGAAATCTCTAACGAGAAACAATGAACTGACAACAACTCCTGCTACTTGGAGAAAACCAGAGGTTTCGGTTTCTAGTCACCGATTTACCCCCGGTTGCTATCCGTTAGCATCAGAAGGTATACGAAACATGGTTTTGCCGGGCAACGGTGCCTGCAAAGCCAGTGAAAATCCGGTCATGTTCTCCTTCATGACTGATACTTAAAAAGGAAAACCACGCCTTGAACACTTAACACAACACCTTCGAGTCAAGGTGGGTTGACTAGGGAGGATGGAATGATGTTGTATCTTTCAAATCAGAAGAGAGAAACAGAAAGGACACCTATGGTTCCTATCCCAGTAACAACACCTCTGCTTACTAATAATTCAAAAGATGAGAAAACAAAGGATGAAAAAACTGTTTGTAAGTTGTTCGGTTTCGCTTTATTGAAGAAACAGCTGCCTCTAATTCCCAGAGTTCAAACAAGAGGAGCTGTACAAAGGTTAGTTTCTGCTCGAATGATACCACTTTTACGCATTTATCATCTACAACCGTTGATCGATTTGTGAGCTCAAACAGCCATTGACTGTAGATGATATTTGTGTAAAAGTCGTGTCTCTGAAGTTGTACTTGCATCATTTTCGATTTGTGTGATGCACGATTCTTCGTAAATAAGCATCCTAACTGATTATTTTCTTGTCATTATACATTAAGGTTCATAAACAAGGAAGTTTGGTAGGAAGAGCCATTGATTTGTCTCGCATTAATAGTTATGGTGAGTTGATGATTGAGCTAGAGAGGCTCTTTAACATGGAAGGACTTTTGAAGGATCCCAACAAAGGATGGAGAATCTTGTACACTGACAGTGAGAATGACATGATGGTTGTTGGTGATGATCCATGGAAGTAAGTCTATTTATATTTGGACTCACCACCCACCCCCCAAAAAAAAAAAAAAAACCCTCTTTCCCAAATAAGAATAAGAGTTTATTTTTCCTTCCCTTTTCTGCTTATACTTAGACCTGTTAAAAACTTGACTTGAAATTGATAATGTACCACTTTACTCCTTGAAGACTTTAATGCACCAAACAATCGTTTTCTTCCTTCTTCAATGTCCCAGATGGAAATTAATGAAAGCCTCTCCCAGTATACAATAGAGACGCTTGATTCAAACAGTAACTGTTTGATCAAACCACAGACACTCAAATTGATACTGACAGTGTTTATGGAAAAAGAAGTTCGAATAAATTCATAATCTGCAAATGAATTAATATATAAGGGTGAAAGGAAGTTACCAGGATAAGTTAATCTGGTGCAATCCAACAAAACACCAATTGAAAGCAAAGATTGTATCTATTCAACAAGTTAATCTTGTTTCGTTGTGGTTGGTGCATTCCAACAAACACCATATGAGCAAAGGATCAACACGTTTTGTTACGTCAACTTTATTGCAAAACGAAAACAAAAGATGCAATTTCTGAAAAATCTCCAACATATTCATCATAAAAACAAGTACTCAATTGTTTTTTCTGATCTGTTGCTTCTCTTTTTGCAGCGAGTTTTGCGACGTGGTGTCGAAGATACACATATACACAAAAGAAGAGGTTGAGAAAATGAGCATCGGCATATTTGGTGACGACAATCATAGTTGCTTGGAAGAAGCACAGCCCCCTGTAACAGATGCATCAAAATCTTCATCTGTTAGCCAACCCGATTCTTCACCAACATTGCTCAGGATTTGAAACTTGAGGGTTGCATCAAAACACCTCAAGGTTCCTGCTTTTGCTGCTTCACTACTATATTTACTGCCTAAAGGCTAAACCTTTGGTTTCTTAATTATCATTTTGGTTTTTGTATCTTGAACTTAAGATGCTGTGATTTGGTTATTTTTATTGTTTGGTTTGAACTATGGATGGTTTTTTTTTTGGGTGTGGTTTGTGGTAATAACGCCCTTTTAATCTTGTCAACATGGGGCACTTTGGATTGGATTTAAATTTGTTTTATTATATTGTGAACTCAGTTTGTTGTTTCATGGTATGGTCATGATTTTTGGTTTTGTGCATGTTTGTTTTAGAGAAATGATTTGGTCACAACAATTAATACAACACGCGTGTACCATAGGATACATGATACGTGCGTATCTGTATTGGATATGTATTGAATACATGATACGCTACCAGACGGTATCTGTATTGGATATGTATTGAATACATGATACGCTACCAGACGGAAGCATCTGTGTACCATAGAAGATAAGCATGGATTTCATTGAAGGTCTGTCCAAATTACGTGGAAGAGACATAATACATACTCTAGTACACGTGGAAGAGACATATATACAAAAAAGAACATTAAATAGTATAATATGACATGAGACAAAAATGAATGAGTTAAATACATTATATTTATGCAATAATTTATTTTTATTCCTGTCATTCGTTAGCTGAAAATTTCTATATATTCCTATTAATGGGAAGCCTAGTAGTAGAATAGTGCCGACCTGAGGCATTCGGCATGGGGACCCACTGTCGCCATTTCTTTTCATTATCTGTACTGAGGGCTTCACGGCGTTGCTTAATGATTACGTGCATAGAGGAGCGTTGCGGGGCATCCGATTTGGCCGAGAGGCAGAGGTCTCTATCTCTCATTAGTTGTTTCATTCACGATCAGATGTTGTTCTTTGAGATTTTGATGGGGGGTGGAGACACTGGTAGAATTGTTTGATATGTATGGTGCTTTCTTTCTGGTCATGTTATTAATTTCATAAATCTAGCATATACTTTTGGATAAAATCTCGGTGGAGGTGCGGGTGGCGGTGTCTCGATCGCCACACTGATTCCCTTGGGACGGTTCGGGCAAGTATTTGGGGATGCCCTTTGTGGTGGGGAGGAATAAAACCGTGTGTTCGCTTTTTGAGGACAAAATTCAGTAAAAAAATGGTTATTTGGAAAGATAAGTTGCTCTCGCTCACGGGAAAGAGGTGTTTATCAAATCGGCACTTCAGCTATCCCTACATTTATCATATAAGTTGTTTCAAGGTTCCAATCACCCTCATACGAGAACTTAAGAAAGCGATTCGAGTTTTTTTGGGAGATATGCATAATAAGCGCAAGATACATTGGAAGAATTGGGAAGCCTCGTTGTTTATCGAAAAATCTGGGGCTTGGGATTCCGTGATTTGGAATGTTTCAACCTGGCTTTGTTGGCTAAAACAGCTTGGAGGATTCTCGAGCCCCCCAGTTCACTGGCGGCTCAAGTTTTACACGCTAAGTACTTTGAGGATAGTACCATCTTTGCAGCTAGGTTGGGGGCCTCGGCCGCCCTTTCTTTGGTGTAGTATTCTGAGGGCGGACCCGTTGTTCAACGGGATGAGATGGCGGGTTGGGGGATTGGACTCGGTGTACGTGTTTCATGATGCTTGGACAAGTTGGCAACCTTCGTTCTGCATACCTTTTTCAGGGCATGAGCTTTCAACAGATTCCAAGGTGTCAGATTTATTTTTTCCTAATTCCAGAGCGTGGGATGTGCAGCCGATTCAGCAGGTATTCAGACCATGAGAGTCGGTTGCTATTCTGGCGACCACCATAGCCCCTGGTGGGCATCCATATAGGCGGATTCGGCATTATGATCGTAAGGAAGTTTATACAGTTCGGTCTGGGTACTACCTGGCCTTATCT
This sequence comes from Gentiana macrophylla, assembly GCA_026214975.1. Taxonomy (NCBI): domain Eukaryota; kingdom Viridiplantae; phylum Streptophyta; class Magnoliopsida; order Gentianales; family Gentianaceae; genus Gentiana; species Gentiana macrophylla. The sequence goes on from CM047813.1 coordinate 86,605,080, forward strand.
CTCTATCGGCCATCTTTTGTGGCAGGGCCATCTTCTTCAGGCGGGAGAGTAAGAGTTGGAAGAGTTGCTGGCAGCTTTCCGTGCATCCACGTATTCAACATTTCTTGTGGCGGTGCATGCACGATTGTCTCGCAATTGGCCAGGGATTACAAAGGAGGCAAATGGGGGATGGTCATTGTCTAGCGTGCGGGGAGGGTCTAGAAACTTTACGGCATGTGATCTTCGAGTGTAAGATGGCAGATAGGATTTGGCAAGTGTCGCCATTTTATGGGATCTTAGGTCGCCTTCGTTCTGCCTCCTTTGCGGATTTCTTTATGCTGTTGATAGAGGATCAGGGCGTTCAGGGCGCCGCGAGGTTTGTGTGGCTCATGTGGGGGATTTGACAGGTGTGTTGCTCTGCGGTGTTTGATGATCAGACTGTTTACGTCTCCGCGGTGTGGACGCGCTCTCTAGCAGCATCGACAGAGTATGCAGAGGTTATAGAGATTTATAAGACGCAGGTCTCTGTTCCACACTTGGTGTGGATAAGTGGGTGTGGCCAGCAGAGGGGGTTATAAAGGGCAACGTTGATGCGTCAGTTACTGAGGTGGGAGCAGGGGTTGGAGTCATTTTCCGAGATTCGCACGGGGCGCTTCTTCATTCTTTTGCATATCACTTGATCCAGGGACTCGAGTGAAATATATGAGCTAAAGGCTATTTCATGGCCTTGGAGGAAGCACGTCAATTGGGGATTCAAAGAACTACAGTGTAGAGAGCGATTGCCTAGCGTGTATCTCGAGGCTTTGTAGACTGTCGAAGATCTTACGCCCATGGTCGTCTAGTACAAGATCTGTTTGGCCATGTTACCTAGTTTCACATCTGCTTCTTTACTTTATTCGGCGTGATGGGGAATGTCCCTGCGCACCTTTTAGCTCGACATGCTTTGTCGGGCTTTGACTCGAGACATCTTGGGGCACCTTGCCTCCGGGTGACGTTTTTAGCCGCTGCTTGACGGATGTTGCTTAATAAAAGTTCTTTTCACTCAAAAAAATTTGGTCGATGTTATAGAACTAATAAATAACAGAGAAAAGAAAGATGGGATATAAAGTAGAGAAGAAGAAAAATGTTGTGTATTATTTCACTGGCATGGGGTATTTATAGTAGAAATTATAGTGTATATACAATAATTTGTGTTAATCCAATCTAATAAATGAATTTAAATAATAGATAATCCACACAATTTATCTTTTACATAACACTCCCCATTGGATGTCTATTATTCAACTAACACCCTAACACCAGATATGATATGCCTCATTAAAACCTTACTAAGAAAAAACCTAGTGGGAAAAAAATCTTAGTTAAGGAAAATGAGTAAATATCTATATGTGTTGATTTACTACCCCTGAACCAAGCATCAATTAAGGTCTTTCAAGCGTCGTATCACAATGCTCTTCACTAGTCTCTCAAATGTTGCAGTCGGCAATGTCATGTAAATAAATCTATCAGGTTGTCGGTTGATCGGATCTGTTTCACATCAATTTCCCAATTCTTTGAAAGTCTATTATATGGCTAAATTAATTTATCGATCCGAAAGTTGCATAACGATATGTCATGTACTATTGACCTTGCTAGAAAAACCTAGTAGGAAAAAAAAACTAGACAAGGAAAATAGTTCATGCCATATGCGTTTTTATGTGTTGCACTGACTGCCTCGTTAAAAACCTTTAACTAAGAAAACCATGTGGGAAAAACTTGGTTTAAGGGAAAAAGAGTACAATCATTGGTTGTAAGACCAAATGCTTAAAATAGTTTTGAAGTTGTCGCTCCCCCTGACGACAACAATCTTCCGTATGTGCGCTTTCCAATACTGTAAACACATTTTTTCTCCAGAACACATGTAGGAATTATCTTAGTGAACAATTCTTCTAGACTGTTACTAGAGCGTACTTTGTATGTTCGTCTCTTCTAGACTTCATGTAGATAATTGAATATGGGGCTAAAACATCGTTGTTAAGGGTGATTTTATATGATTTATATCGTTATATTTTATAGTGATTTCTCCATATTCATATAATTTGCATAGAAATTAAGGGTTTAATCGAATTATTGAGCAAATGAGTTTTAAAAGTATTTAAGTGTAAAGTTGAGCTAATTTCGTGATTTTATTGGTAATTATCTATGGTTTTACACTTTGCGTGTTCTTGTGGTTTTGTAGGTCATAAACATGTCATAATTGGAGATTTAATGGAAGGAGGAAGATGCAAGTTGAGGATTGGAATGAAGATTTGAAGAATCAAACGAGCGTTCAAGTCCCGTCCAGTTGGACGGGCGTCTGGAATATTGGACGGCGTCCAGGAGGAGAAGTTGGATCAGGATGTTCAGATTTTTGTTGAACGAGCGTTTGAAAATGTATAGGACGGGCGTTTGAGAAGACTCGGCCCGATTCGAAGATTTCAAGCTAAGTGGACGGGCGTCCAGATGTATCAGACGGGCGTCCACGGCCGACATCAGCATAACGATTCCCTGTGACTCGACTCCGGTTGTAGCTACTATACTACGATCCTTACACTTGGGGTATACCGGATTTATAAATTTATTACTTGTTTATTTTCATTAGATAAAATCCGAGACAACTGTTATACCCACTATTCATTAGTGCAACACATGGAACCCAGTCATCACTATAATTATAAAAACAATGGGGAAAGTAATACAATCACAATTTGCAAGTATATATTCACACGTCGTAGTGCTATAAATTCATGACATTAAGTTTGAGTTACTAATATATATTTCTTCCTCAATAGGACTATACTATAGTCATATTACATTCAACATGAATATTAACGACATTTTTAACTTAACAGTATGCATGTTGCGATTGTCATATTAATTCGTTTCTGAAATCCATCATGGATTTTCATATCAATATTAATGTCTAACGACCCATAAATACGCGGTCTTGACATATGTAAACTTAAAGTTATTGCCAGATATATTAGCTAGCGGAACATGACATTGTCTATAATGGGAGAATATATTTGATCATTAACAAACAAATATTTCCAATTCAAACTCAACCTCAATTGATTATTTCATTTTTACCTAGTCTGAGTGTTTCTGACACTCTGCTAATGACTTATGTACTGGATTCAGATATAATTATAGCAATTAAAGAGGCAAATATGTTGTCGACGGCTATGATATTTTATTATAAATTTCTCCCATAAAATTTATTGCTAATTCAATATTAGCATAAACCATTTCCTTATCAATGTATGGATTGGTTGTTCCGCAACCCTAATATTTAATCATTTGATGTACGTGCAATTTTTTGGAGTTTTCGTCTTCAAGACGAATCTCTTTAAGAGATTTCATGAATGACTGGATATGAATTAATTTTCTGCGGATTTTTATCGTTTACACCGATCGGTCTTCTACGCTTCTGTCGTAGAGAAATATTATCAAATATACTTTTGGTGCATTTATAAATGGTCACTCTTTCTATTCATTTAAGACGTCTGGAAAATTACTTGCTAAACTGCAAGTAAAATTATTGTCCAGTTGAGGTCAACTGATGCGTAGAAGATCGTTTATGTTGTTAAAATTTCACGGCATTCTTTTATTCTAACATGAGATTTTCTTATCTCCCCCTAATGCCGAGAATCGATTTTCATCAAACATGTTGCACCGAGCTATACCTTGATGCTCTTTTATTCGCTTAAAACGATTTACACATTTAAAACATAGTGGTTTCATTAAATATTTCATTCTATGAGATTTTTGAAAACATTATCTCTCAATGCTTTTATATACCACTATGTGATTTTGATTCTTCAAGAATCGTTCAAATTATACATTATATGTAGAGAAATAAAGAGAATGAGAGATTGAACTTTTGGTTCATTTATCCATTTTCTCAGAAAAATATTTGATGTATTCAAAATGTGCATAAAATATACCATTCGTGGGTTTTATGTCAATAAATAATATATGAACTCAATTTTCATATATGTCAATGTTCTCTTTATATCTCAATACAATGTGCATTGTTGCACTATCGATGATACAAATACTGTCATCTTTATTAATAGATCTTAACTTTCTCATATGTAGTACCCATATTCAATCATACGTACGAACCATTATAATCAACGGCATGTATGGATACAGGTCATTTGAGACATCTTCCTTTGAGATGTTGAGATATTCATCCATATGAGATTGCATTTGTTATATAGGCTCAAATTAAAAGGCAACAAAATAGTCACACACAATAAGGTTGTGGAATAGTTAATTAGCAGAATTAAAATCCACAACTAAAACAAGCATTTGATTAATTGGATGATTAAACTATATGCAGAGACAGTTCTTTTATTTGTTGAGACTATCCCATGTAATTACTACCATGAAAATTTCTTTAGCAGTAATCATTAAGAATCCATGATATATTCAGAAGATTTCTCAGCGAGCATGTCTTTATTAATGGATTTAATGTCCCTATTTATTAATGACATATCTGCCATTAGTTTAATTAGGTGAATTTCATATTCACTTCTACAAGTATTTATGTGAATTTCATATTATTCACTTTTGTCAATTTTTGACATGTCTATTCACTTTTGCGAGCTTTACATTTTCGAATGGACTTCGTGATCATCTCCAAATAAACAATTTTTTTTTTTCAAAATTGTCAAAAGGACAAAACGCTATTGCGCTAGATACTTAGCCTTCGAGACTTCATATCAAATTGATGGATATATATTGTAATATCATTGTGATCTTGGCTTGATCCAGCATCGTATTGATGTGGTCAATATTACTAGCATAACATTGTTTGGTAAAATAAAATTGTATCCATCTCATATAGAATAATGAAATTGTATGGTAGTAATGATCATTATAAAATAAATTTTAACAAAGCAAAATTTTACCTCAATATTTATCTCAAATGTAGCATGGGGAATTCTGATCCGAAATTAGGTAATCATATTGTACTAGCAGTATCATGTGATAAACTCCCCAGATTAAAAAAGAATAGATAAATAGATGACATCCATCACCTAGATCATTTAGGCCAATATAAGGTAATTGTGTCGTAGGGAGTCTTTATTGCATTCGACCGTCAGATTTACGCCATGTGAACAATAAAACAAAACAGTTTCTTTTTATATACACACGGCGCACATCTGACGATCGAGTCTAATATAGACTTCCTACCAAAGAATTTTCCGGCCAATATATACTCATATTCTGAAGGCCGAAAGCTTTCCTTGGCTTAAGAAAAAAAATATGCAGAGCCCGTCTAAAATTAGTGTTGGCCTAAAATAGATTTACAAGAGTAAATATAAACATTATTATCATTTCATATATTAGTAAAAATGAAAATCCATTAAATTAAATAAAACGATTAAATAAAAGGATGTCTATTAGAAAATACTTTCCTGATTTTGTAAATCGGTAATTGATGTGGTCACCCTCAATGTTGAGTACCGTCAATCGCCATATGAGCTATGGATCCGGATTATTACCAACACTCTGGTTTGCATTGAATAATCCGTCGGTAGTTGGAATTCAATATCGAATACTCTTTCGGTGGAGTCTCGTGCTGATAACGTGTTATAGAACTAATAAATAACAGAGAAAAAAAAGATGGAATATAACATAGAGAAGAAGGAAAATGTTGTGTATTATTCACTGACATGGGGTATTTATAGTAAAAATTATAGTATAGATACAATAGTTTGAGTTAATCCAATATCTAATAAATGAATTTGACGGGACTAGTAAGTCGGGTTCTTAATGCGAAATATCATCCGGGGGCGACTATTGTGGCGGCAGGTCTGGGGAGGCGTCCATCCTTCCTTTGGAGAAGTCTCTTGGAGGGATGGGACTTACTTATGTCAGGGATGCGATGGCGGATTGGTGATGGGAGCTCAGTGTATGTTTTCCATGATGCGTGGGTCTCACTGCCGCCTTCCTTTCGAATTGCCCATACCTCACACCCATTGCCGACGGATTGTAAGGTAAGTGATCCGATGCTACCGGTCGGTCGGCGAAAGTGGAATATGCCCTCGCTTATGCATGTTTTGATCTTGGGAGGTAGATGCGATTGTTCGAGACTCCGATAGCGGGTAGCTCTCATCTCGACGCCAGATTCGCACTATGACCGCAAGCGGTCGGTATCTGGTGAAGTCAGGTTATTTTCTTGCGTTGAACTTCAGAGAGGGGATGCACTCCGCGTCATCTTCCATAGGGACTGATAGTATTTGGCGGGAGGTTTGGAGGTTGGCAGTAGCTCCGCGAGTTTAGCATTTTATCTGGCGTTGTTTACAGGGGTGTTTGCCGATCGGTGAGAATCTTCACAAGCGTCATCTTGGTGATGGTCGGTGTTTGGCATGTGGAAAGGAAAGAGAGACGATGTATCATGTTCTATTCGGTTGTGATTATGCTCGGGCGATATGGAGAGCATCACCATTTAGCGATTGTCGGCTCCACCAGGCATCATGCTTCAGGGAGTACTTTGCCATGCTTTTGGAACGATATACTGCCGATGAGGTTTCCACTATTTCGACTCCTTTGGAACACGTGGAAGGCTAGTGTGTAGTGTTGTGTATGGCGATGCCCCTATCTACGCCTCGCGTGCGATCTCTTCATCGGTAGCGAGGGCATTGGAGTATCATGAGCGTTATCGTCTTAAGATCGGACAGCGTTGGGTCTTCTTATCCTGAGATTTGGAGCCCCCCTCCTGAAGCCTTTTGGGAGTGTAATGCGGATGCTTCGGTTGCATGTGAAGGTTCGGAGGTCGGCCTGATCTTTCAAGATAGTGTGGGAACTATTGTGGCCGCCTTTTCCTTTCATTTTGACCCGGGAGACGGGCCGGAACTTCTGGAAATGCGGGCAATCTTATTGGCTATGGAGGAAGCTGCGCAAATGGGTCTCACCTCGGTTATCTTTGAGAGCGATTGTCTTTCTTGTGTTCAGGCTCTTTCCCGCCCTTCGGAGGACTTTTCGGTTTTAGGTTGTCTACAATGACAAACTTATTTAGCTTTATTGTCTCTCTTTTCACTCCCGTCGATTCTCTTTTTTGTCACATGTGAGTAATGTGCTGCAAGACCTTCTAATAGGTATGATGTGGTTTTGCTTGGTTGAGTGGTTGGGTAATTTAACGAAACGATGTAATCTCTACTTTGTTGACAGATTTAAGTAATAAAATTGTTTGGTTTCTAAAATTAAAAAAAAAAGAATTTAAATAATAAATAATCCACACAATTTATCTATTACATCACATACGAAATATAAGAAATAATTAAAAGAAAATCCAAAATAGTCTTGTTTGCTGAATGTACTCATCTTGAGCAGCACGGAAAAGCACCGCAGTCTGCAAATAGCTGGAGAGAAATCGATTTTTCTTTGTTTATCTTTCTTCCAGTTATTTTGTTGGCTTTATTTCTGGATTTTGGTTGAGCATTTGTGACATTCCTGCTCTGGGAATTCAAGATTTTATCAGGTAATTTTGCTTTCTCTTCTCTTCTAGATCCTTTTATCTTCTTCTCTTTCGCGGTTATATCATGGAAGTTAGAACTTTCATTCTAGGATTGGGAGGATCGGGGAGTGACAGTGTGTTCGAGGGGGCTTCATTTGATTCTTTCTAGAAAATTGATTGATTAATATGCATATATTGCTTCCATAATGGTGGTGGTTGGCAGCGGCGGAGCTGTAGACTAAAACCTAGAAATAAAAAAGGGGCAACTTTTCATTCGATTTCCTATAGATTCTGATTAATTTGCGATTTTCGCAGCTGATGTTAGTATTTATGCTACTGACTCGTTTATTTTCGGAGTAGTTATTCAGAGGTGTTATCCTTTGGATTTTGTCAAAGAGATTAGGTAAAAATTCAGTATTTATCCCATCCCTCTATTTCATCACATTTGTTGCTGTACTGACCCGTACCACAGGCGATTTTCAGTGATTTTTTCATACCAGGGCAGTGGGGCGATGTAAATTGGATAGACTAATTTTTCTGGTATTCAAGTAGAATTATGCTTAGCCTCAAAAAAAAAAAAGTAGAATTATGCTGCTTGTTAAAACAGTAACTGAGATTTATTATGTGAAGCACAAAATGTTTTTTTTTCTGGTTCACTGCTGCATTATGTTATGCGTTGAGGTGTATTTTGTTGACTACTGGTTTAGGTACTTGGAATTGTTGCTACAGTCTGTATATTTAACTTTGTTGGAGTTGACCTGTAATTTGTATTTTTTCTTTGAATTGAAGCCTGCATCGTTGTATCTTAACACCTTCAATTTCGGTCTGCTTTGTGTAATTACTTGAACATCAACGTGAATCATGGCGATTTGTTGTGTTTTTCGTGAATTATTTACATTCTTGCATACGTGTTTTGCTGCAATCGACTTTGAATATTGTTTCTTTCATTTGTAATGTTAGCAGATGGCAGAATCTTCACATGAGATCAGCTTAATGGGCTCCGACTCCGATTTGCAAAGAACTCAGTAAGCACTCCCTTTTCAGTATGTTTAGTATGTCCAGCTCATTTTTGTGCGGAATCACTGAATTGTAGCTAGTCAAATTAGGGTTTCGATCATAGGATGTTAGAAAGCTGTCAAGTTAGTGTTTTTATTTTTGTGTGCGTGTGAACCAAGCTAAATTCTTTTACTGGGGAAACCGACTCGATAGAAATCAAAATACAAATGTAGTATTGATCTCCATTTTTTTGTTGGCAAGTATTGATCTCCACTTGTTTTGTTTTTCTTGGGGTGGCGGGGAAGCTAAGTCATACTGAGCGTGTGTAGGAGCTGGTGCGTGATTCAAGTGAGGGAGCTGGAGCAGCGCCTCGATTAGAATCACGTGACTTTAAGAAAAAGCTGCCAAGCTAGAAAGCCTAGAATTTCTATTGCCCGAATTGACCTTAAGGAGTGCAAATTCAGTATAATCCTTTGTTTTTGTCTGTGTGGGAATTTGTGTGCTGTGTAGGTTGGGGGCGAAGGGGTGTGTGTGTGTGTGTGAAGGGGAAGAAATGCTGGATACGAGTTCTGTTAAAGTGTTAGATTTTTACATGTAATATTGGTTTTACTGCAGGACTCCATATGTTACTGGGACGTCTGTGATTGGAATAAAATACAAAGATGGAATTCTTATTGCTAGTGATACAGGAGGTTTGGTCATCCTCTGCCTTTTTTTTCTCTTGATGTCTTATTTGTTTAATTTCTTTTTTATTGTATTTTAAATTTATTCATGCGCTGGAATTCCTGGAAGTTTTCTTGCATTAGTTTCAGCCTTCAAATCATGTGAACTTCAAATCATTACGAAAACTTTAACTTATATCATCTACTATACACTCTATAACCCACCATACAACACAATATATATACACACGCGGCAAGCAACTACACACTACCATTGGACCATGGGGTTTGACATCACATAATCCATGATCGAATGCCGCTTGTGTCCTAGGTCAGGTACTAGAGGATCCGAAGGGCAAAACCTTATAAGATGTTAGGTTAATCATTCTTTACCAAAAGTTTATTTGGGACCTTCACCATCTCAAAAGGGGAGCTTTCATGTGGTATATCTAATGTAGGCCCAGGTCTATGATCCCCATGTCTGTAGAAAACTAGGGACGATAAATTGAACATGTCTCTTATATCATCTGCTAAAGCATTACACTAATAATGAAATATTTGGTGTATCTGAGTTTTATGTATTCATTATAGAACCACTCATCTTTTAGGAAAGGTTCGTAATTTGTCTTTAGTATTTTATGTGCTTTTAAGTTCATAAAGGTAGTGCTTGCGTGAGAAAAACATTACCTTGTTCATATATTGTTCGAAAACTTTTATTGTAAAGTTTATGGTGGTAGACTGTCTGTTGTATCCTTTACATTGGAACATTTAGTAAATTAATACTTTGCACAAGCTCTCCTGTACTATTGAAAGAAATATGAGTTTGTGATTATCCATGCTCAGGATCGTACGGGTCTACCCTTCGCTATAAGAGTGTGGAACGTATTAAGCCAGTCGGAAAGCACTCCCTGATTGGTGCAAGTGGAGAAATAAGTGATTTTCAGGAGATTATGCGTAACCTCGACGACCTCATGTGAGTTTCATGGGCTGTAGTGTTTGAAATGCTTCAGTTATTTGTCATTGTTTCCACCTTTATTATGTTGAAATCTCTATTCTGCCCCTACTACTTCATGTGTACAGTCTATATGATGCTATGTGGGATGACGGGAACTCATTGGGACCGAAAGAGGTTCACAATTATCTAACCAGGGTGATGTACAATCGCGCAACAAGTTCGATCCATTTTGGAATTCTCTCGTGCTCGGTGGAATAAAAACGGACAGAAATATCTTGGAAGCGGTATATGCTTTTATAACATTTTCACTTGGCAGTAGTCAATGTCATGTCTGTGGCTCTCCTAAGTTTGTTGCCTTCTTTGAAATCTTTTAGGTTAGTATGATTGGCGTCCATTACGAGGATGATCATGTTGCAACTGGATTTGGGAATCACCTTGCTCGCCCTATCCTTCGTGCTGAATGGAACGCGAAAATCTGTCTTTTGAGGAAGGTGTCAAGCTGTTGGAGAAGTGCATCGCGTGTGCTTATATACCGCGATAGATCAGCAATTAACAAGATTCAGGTATTTATGCTACTCAACCCGAAGCCATACTGATTACAGACATTGTCTTTTTATACAAACAACACTCTTACACTATAATCACTCGTGTATGTGACATTTGACACGAGTAAATATTTACATGCAGATTGCGAAAATTACAGAGGAAGGTGAGAAAGTATATCCGCCATATGCATTGAAGACTTTCTGGAATTTCTCAGCTTTCCAGAATCCAACTGTGGGCGCAGAAGGGTCTTGGTAGTGTGTGTGTGAGTGTGTGCATTTTGCATACTTGGAATTGGAAGGAAATGTTTTATGCTTTATTTCTAAAATGCAACAATTTGCTTTTAATTTGTATTTCTCAATGATTCTGTGGGAGATTTTGGTCGGTTCACACAGATTATGTTGATAAGATGTTAAAATTATAATCCAAGTTAGACTTCAATCCTCATTGCTATTTATCTTTTTATTTGATACTAACATTTTATGTGTCTGTTTTGATGGTGTGTATTGACTCGATTTTCAACATGGTTCTGTCGTCTAATGGATATTCATATATGAATTCATGTATTGTATCTAACTTTTTATTTAAAAAAACACTAATTCGCTTTCAAACATGCATCTTAAGTATCTAACACGTATTTATAGGGAAGTTATTGTGTGGTGAAGACGGGTGAAACGATCGAGCTAACATGGTTTTAATGAGAATAAATGTGTGTGTGTGTGTGGTGTCTTGCGTGCGGTGTCTCATGACCGTGCATGTGTAAGACACCACACAATAATCTCCCGTATTTATATCAGACACACTATTAAACATAGGTGTCACGCATCATAGGGCAGCAAAAAGCTTCAAATTTTCTAAGCTGAATACACCACATAATGTATTTCTTAAAAGGAAAATAAGTAGGAAAATGACATGCCAAAATCAACGCAACCCTGCCACACCCTACAAACGAGACATAAGCCCGATGAGCGATGGCGGATAGGCTCTATGGCTCACCGCCACGATATCACGATCCTTATCATTAGCCAAGGCAAAGGAGTAAAAGCAACTTTACTCACGCTCTCTAAGTCCGACCTCCGCTCGGCACTGAAGTCCGACCTCATTTGCGCTAAGTCCGACCTCGGCTCGGCACGCTAAGTCCGACCTCGGCTCGGCACCTTCTCGATTTTCTTGCTTGCCCACTCGTTCAACGTCTTCTTTCGGCACCGCAAAGCCTCCAACGAGTCCTCCAGGGCTCTCGCCCGTCAAGACTCTTTGCCCGCCCAGAGCTCTCCGAATCCGCCAGGGCTCTCGCCCGTCAAGACTTCGACCGCCAAGGGCTTTACTTCTCCAAGCTCGCGATCTGCTACTATTTGTCGCTCTCGTCGGTGGCCAACTCCATGCCTCTATAAATATCACCTTCACCTCCATTACAACTCTCTCGATTTATACTTCTAAGAACTACGATTGGCTTGATCCCTATGAAGGATAATGAGAGGCGACTTTCGGACATAACTCATAATCGAAGCACCATCCTCCTCCTCTTATTCCACAAAGCTCCGTCTTCTTTCTTGAGCTCCACCGCTTCCTCACCGGAGAAATCACCCACTATCAATTTAGATATCCACCTCAAAATCCACATACCATGAAAGCGCAGCATTTACGACAATATCGAAAACATCTTTGATTTGAACCTTTGATCTTTTGGTGCTGGGCTAGGTGTGATCTTTTGGTCGAGGCTAGTCCAGGACCAAAAATGTGTTCGACAAATCTTAAATGATTTGAGAATGTTTAGAGATTTTACATATTCGATTCTCTTTGAGGCGTGATATTGAAAAAACTCTTGATCAAATCACGAGTAATAATGACTTTATGACGTGATCCGAATGAAACTCCAAATCACTCAAGACAATTGACCCGGATATGAGGGGCTTTAAAAAAAAAATGATTTGATCGATACATATATTAAAATGAAAAAATTTCCACTAAAAAAAAATATTTAAATGAAAAATAAAAATCCGGTTAGTAGATCTATCTATCTAATAGATTAATCTGGCAGCTGAAAGAATGTTTCATCAGGTGGTTAGCCAATTGGGTTTCATCGGCTCCAGTGGGAAGGTAAAGTATTCGAAATCTCCCCAATAAATTAAGCCATTAGGCCAGCTTTCGTCAAAAAAAAAAAAAAAAAAAAAAAAAAAAAAAGAATGACTAATACGGGTGCGGTGCAGTAAAAGAGAGTCGCCTCTTTCCGTTCGCCATTTCAATTCGTTCGCTCGGGGGATCCCTGCAAGCATTTCAGAGCAAGAGCCGTCTTCCATATTTTCCAGTTTTAGGTAAATTTTTGTGTTCATGCTTCCTGATACTTAATCTGTTTCTATGTTTAAGATACACATGAATTTGTCTGATTTCCCGCTGGTGTTTTTTTTTCTTTCTTTCGTTTTCTTCACTATATATTCTCAATAATAATCATCATACTAGATATGGTGTTTAACCTTAATACGAGATGTTTTGGCTTTCGTATAGGTGAAGATGTTGATATTTTACTTATGAAAACACCTAAACAAGCATCATATCCATTTGTTTTTGTGTGTTAATTTGGTCATTTTGTAGTCTTGAGTGTTAACTTATATATGTACTACAATCTCCTTTACAGTTACTCCGTAGTTTCCTTGGTTTCTTCTGCAAACAAGATCGTCCATTCGGCTTCTCAGTTCGTATGGTGCGCAAACGATTTCAAGATGTCAAGACCGGTAAAATTTCATATAGTCATGCTTTATCCATTGCCAAATTCTCTTAAATACTTGGCTTGTTTTTTCTTCCTCCTAATCGTTGATGTGCTTTATTTCGTTGATATTTCTGCCTAAAATGTGTTTGGCAGAAAGTCCAGGAGAGACTGCTTTGATAGCAATTTTGTTTCTTTTCTTTTTGACATCAATGTCATCGTAATGCCCAGAAGTTCTTCGACAAAACTCCTCTACAAGTTTTTTTATTTTCATTTTGATTTTTTTAAGTTGCTATCATGTTTTCAGGAATACTTTCATGGAAATCAACGGATGTTGACAAATTTCTGTCAAAGATTGGATTAGGAAAAGAAGATCATCACTTTTGGAAGCAAGTAGGCAAGGGACTGTTATGCACATACGCACTGTTTGGTGCCGCTTGGCTGTATAACGAGACATCGCCATTTGGGTGGTGGAACCTTAAGCCAAAACCTAAAGAGGAAGTAGAGACGATGAAAAAGCACTACGAGCGCAAGAAGCTTCCATATCCAGGAGACGAGGATGCAATGAAAGAGTTCATACTAAAAGGTGGGATGTTCGGGACTACTATCGGGCCAAAAGGCATGTTGGAGACTGATAAAGATTCTTCTGGCGATTATCAGAAGGAATTGCAGGATGAGAAATTTCAGCAGGAGGCCATGAAGCTGTGGACTAGGATGAGGAATGAAGTTGTTACTGAGCTTCAAGAAAAAGGGTTTGATGTGGAATGATGGAATTGTTTGCTCGTGGATATAGAAGGTACCCTTCTACTTTCTTGAAAAAGCATGCATCTTTACTTGTGGATGTTTGCTTAGTTTGAACCTTAGACATCCACTTAATAGGTTTGAAAATTAAGGATGATAGCCATGTAATGAATGTAGTCGAGTATTTTCAGCTTTCACTTGATGTGTAATAATGGGATAGCATGAGCATTATCCCATCTTGATTTGAATATAATAATACTCTTTTCTTCAAATTTTCTTAGTTATTTGCACTTTGCAGAGGGGTAGTAGGGGAAAACCAGCAGATGTGTTTTAATGAACACAAGAGAATAAATGATTACAAGTCACTTAATAAAATGTCCTTAAATGTCTAATCCCCAATAGCTCAATCATAGTCAAAGAAAACAATGAAGAGATCATCAAATGAGTAGCAGTATCCGACGTGTTTAGGTATAACTGGAGTCTTCTAGTTGTGGAGGTAAGAATGCTCTGTTTGTGAAGTCATAGCTGTTGGGGTAAACTCTGTGTGAAATTATTTACCAGCCGAATTACAATTCCTTATCATCTTCAAGTTGTGCTTTTTTTAGCTGCATTTTCTTACTCTTCCAAAGCAAATGTTATAAGTGACTCCATATTCCTTGCTCCTGGTATGGCCATGAAATCAGCATTATATTTCAATGGAGACGCTCCTTTTACATACTAAAACGAAGTATAAAAGTTAAATCCGACCATGACATGCTAAAGATTGCACTAAATCCACTATTACCGTTGACCTTTCGTTAAGCTAACATGGGCTGATAAACAGGTTCAACTAAAATCATTTTGGCTGAATATTGCAATCTGTGGTAGTTAGCTTAGTTATATTTGGAAGTTTCTTGCTTCTTAGTAAGAAAGCTTTTGAGAACATTGTTTATTTATACTTTGAATGTTTAACTACGGGCATTCTCTCTCATAACTCTTGAGGGGCTCATATAATATGACTATATCACGATAGATATATGGTGTACTACTGGCAAAAGGCTCTATGATTGCACAAGCCAGCCATCCTAGCCTTTGGGTACGTCTCAGACTCGGTATGCACTTGATTATCAATCTAGAGGCTTCTTTGAGACCTCAAGCAGGCCACAAGCTCTCTTTACACATAGTAAGCCTTGGTTAGGACAGACAATTACTCCCCCATACATTGGGGTAAGTTTCAAGACTCGGTATGCACTTGATTATCAATCTAGAGGCTTCTTTGAGACCTCAAGCAGGTCACAAGCTCTCTTTACACAGCAAGCCTTGGTTAGGGCAGACGATTACTCCCATACATTGGATCGACTTTTGCTCGTTGGATTTGCATGCATAGTAGTTATGGTGCAAAAGGATTTGCATGCATATCAGTTATATGGTGCAAATCTACACCATTCCCACCATGGCTGGAATCACAGGACATGTCTCATACATTGGATTTGCATGCATATCAGTTATATGGTGCAAATCTACACCATTCCCACCATGGCTGGAATCACAGGACATGTCTCATACATTACCACGTTGACTTACATGCGTAGTAGTTATGGTGCATATCTACAGCTTTCCTTTCCTGCCATGGCTGGTGGAATCACAGGGTTTGTTTCTTACACCTTTCCTTTCCTGCCATGGCTGGTGGAATCAAAGGGTTTGTTTCTTCACACATTACCATGTTGACATCATTTGTTATATCATGACCATTACTGCTTTACCATGATGCTGGTTCAAAGCCTATATAAACCTCGGATATCGTTCATTACCAGGTATGCTAAGATTTTGCTTATTGAAGCAATGCTTAATAACTTTGTCAATCTTCATTTGCTTTAGTTCTTTCTGTTCCTGCCTTTTGTGCAGTTCTTGTAATAAAAGTGCTCGTTTCGGAAAAAAAAAGGATTTTTATTTATTCATCACTCCCCTTAAACAACAAGAACATAACGAAATGCTCGGAAACTGGGCTTAAAAAACCAAAAAACAAAGCAAAGACTTCAACAAAATCACATGAACAAATCACTGCCAAAGCTCCTGATCAATTCAGGCATCTTCTTCATCATCTTCTTCTCCGCCACCTTTTCATGGGGCGCAACAGCTGCTGATGGCAAAATAACACCTTCTCTTTGAGCATCAATGATTTTCTTATACCTATCTTCATCCACTCCAAATGCAGCTGCAATTTCAGGTCCTTCTAATGTATGCAACAATGAGTTTGCACCCACTAGAAACTGTGGCCTGTTCTTACGCGACGAGGTCGTGTAACCGAAGAACTCGAACGGGCCTGTTCTTGATGCTATTTGACAGAATGGGAAGTATCTTGGGATCCAAAATACATCTCCTTCAGTTACTTTAGCATTCATTGCTAAGGTCCCGTTTGGATATACGATCTGAATAGTTCCAGTTCCTTTTAGTACTACTCCGTATTCGGTTGCTCTTGGATTCACATGAGGTGCCATCATTGATCCCTGCATTTTACAAATAGATGCCAAATTGAATGTTATTAGAGGTGATTTAGTTGAAAACGGCTTTATGTCATGAGATTTGAACTCGGGTAGCCGCCCGAGTTCGTGTTAAAGTTCATGGTCGCAAAGAAATGCATACTGCGGTAAGGTTGACTAAATAGACACCGAGCCCAGAATGACGAAGCGGCTTATAATCAGCTTCATCCACAGCCTTGCTCCAACCATAGTCGTTATTGAAATCTGCTTTTCTATCGAAGATGTTATACGAGCTCGGTTCCGATCCCTTCCCTTTCTTTCTGCCTAGCATTCCCGCGTTTTCTTCATTTCCAAAGACGGATATCATTAGCTTCCTTAAATACCAAGTGGGCCGGTCTTCTTCCTCGTCCTCTTCGTCTTCAACCTTATCTTCTTGTTGAGGAAAAACTCTCTTCAAATGAGCTAGCCTTTGGTTTTTCTCCAAGTGCAAGAATCTTGACCAAACACTTGGTTCAGGTGTTTCTGTTTCTGTAGAATTGGATAAAAACACTATTGGTCCTGATCTTTGTGTAGTCATGATTTCCTTCAATTCCTCCATTGAAACCTGAAATGAATTACAGGTTAATAAACTCTCAACCTAGTTGCGCGGGTATAGATACATGACTTGTAGCCAAAAAAAAAAAAAAAAAAGTTTTAGATACATGAGTATGGATACAAGAATTCGAGTATTCTTGAATACTAAAAAAACGGTTAAACCTTAACCGAAAGGATCCCCCACTTCCCTATCCCACGGAATGAGTGGAGATGTTAATCAGGTAACCTAGTGACTCAGAGTCAAGGGCTGCCATTATACCATAATACCGGAAAGAAGTCTTCCCATAGGGGAATTGAACCTCCAACTTCCAGCTCCCGGTCCGGCTGTCACTATAACACCCAAACCCTTTACCACTAGGCCATGTTCCTGAAGACAGTATTCTTGAATACTAGATACAACGGGTACTGGAACATGAGTATTCTTGAGTACTAGATACCACGGGTACATATACATGAGTATGGATACATGAACATGAGTATTCTTGAGTACGGTGCAGATAGATTACATGAGTACGGATACAACAGGGACATGAGTATTATTGAGTACTAGATGCCACGGGTACACATATACACGGGTACTATATACAGGAACACGAGTATTCTTGAGTACTATATACCGGATAGAGGGTTTTTGAAAAACATAGAATGCAAGTGCAAATGGCATATTTTGGGAAATATTAAAAGTATAAAGACCAAATTATACACAGTGAAACTATAAGGACTAAATAATGAAGATTAAAACACAGAGACTAAAACAATATATATAGTGGTTTCTTCATTTTCGGCAACTGTTTTTGGTAGCTTTTCATCATTATGAACAAATTTCCCGTCATTATCCAATGATTTATACTAAAATTTCAAATTGTTTCTTTATTTTGTATATCCAGTTTTTGAAAATTACAAATTTGCCCTATATGTCTATCTGTGTACTCATATACATGGTTATAGCTATTAGATATCATTTTAAGAAATTATAAATTTGCTCCAGATATGTATCTATATCGGATACGTATGATATTTAGATGCTACCCGACAGAAGTATCTGTGCATCATAAAAAGAAACTACAAGAGAACAAAATTAGCTAGACGGGTCGAAATTCTACAGAAAACACTCACATTAAACGCCACGGATAGAGTTTCCGGGTCGAACCCGGAAAGCACAGATGTGGGATAAGCTCCACCGCCAACAAAGAACGACTGCAAAAAGACATTAAAAACAACAATGTATCAAATTCCCTTCAACTATTAATAAGAACTAAATGTCAAAAAACGGACGATTTTAATAAAATTGATAAACTTAATCAGCAGGTATATATATATATATATATATATATACCAAGAATCCTTGCCAGCCCAACTTCAAACTCTCAGATGTATCAATGCTGCAGATAATCTGAAGCTGTTGATCTTCAACATCATTTGCAATGTAGAAAGCAGAGCCTGCTTCTATTCTGTATATATCTCCTGATTTCAGTTTGTTTTCTGCTAATTCATCTTTATGAATATGCCCAACTCTTGCATTTCCTGCAATTAATTAGTTACATTCCTGCAATTTAAATCTCTTTTTTTTTTTTGTTTTTTTAAATTGAAAAAAAAAACCCCATGATTTCAAAAGGAAATTAAATTACCAGAACGAACGAAGAGGATGAGACTGGAATCAAGATACTGAGGGATAAAAAGACTATTAGGTTCCATAGTAATGAAACCAATGTGCATAGGACTAGGCTTAAAACCAGTTCCATAGCCCTTAACAACCCTCATAAACCCTGCATCAGTTTCCACTACAGGCACTGAATCCCTTAACAAAAACCCATCTTGTCCCCATACTATCTCTCCTCCTTCACCTTCATGATGTTCATATTCATATCCACCTGCAAGTGTATAACATAGCAAAAGAGAAACAAGAAACAATTGAAACCACCATTTTTTTTTTTTTTTTCCTTAGGCTTTGATTTTGTGTCTGTGAGTTGTTGAGATTTGGGAGGTGGGTTAGGGGTATTTATGGAGGGAGGTGGGAGGAGAGAAAGGGACAGGTGGAGAGCATGCATGTGTGTAAGAGTGCGGTGGCGTTTTGTGGTGGTGACAAGATGAGCTTACGTTGGGAAAATACCCGTTCATATAGCAGGGAGTGGAGACTCTGTATATAAAAAAGAAAAGAAGATATGATATCTTATAGTTTTGGGGACCGATTCTTGGAGTTTGACTCACACTTTTGTGATTTAGTAATATGTTTTTTTTAATCGGTGATTATGATTAGTCTACATCATAATCAATGTTGTGTTACTCGTTATGTTTAAGTGGTTATGGTTGTATAAATATAAGTAACTTTACAGTCTTCACACAGTTTAATAAATTGCTTAAATGTTATAGATTTATTATGACTAAGATACATAATACACTTTTCGATTAACGTATAAATGCAACAAGTTAGTTATAAAATGTTAATAAATGATCTTTTGTGAACGTAAATGATTTATATTAAACGACAACACAAAATTGTTAGAATAACTTATATTTAGTGATGGACGAAATACGGGATTTTGGCATAGGTGTTTTATTCATGAAATAAGTGTCTTTCGATAAATATTTGCTTATATTCCAAAAGAGAAGGAGACCTTATTTACTACTGTACAATTAAGATAAAAGAGGTCAATTCTTTTTTATTAGAAAGAGAATGAAAATTGTTAAGACGATGGCCGGATCAATAGCAAGCAATATGCGGTTTTGGTTTTTTTATGAGTTTATTGCAACCTTAATGATACGTTTGTTAGGACGGAATGGATTGAAATGGAACGATTTTTTATTCTATTCCAATGTTTATGTATGATTATGAGGGAATTGAAATTTTATTCCAATGAAATGAAAAATGTCCATTTTCAATCCTTCAAAAAATAGATGAAATACGATGGAATAAAATGAAAATCGACAAAATATATGGATGATAGAGTAAGAGTGGGAAGGTGGTATGGTAGGTTAGGGTAGGAGATGAAGTAGGATAGGGTAGGATAGGGTAGGAGGTAGGTGGTGGGGTAAGGTAGGTAAGATGCGTAAGGTAGGATAGAGTGAAATAGGGTAGGGTAGGATAGGATAGGGTGGTGGTAAGGTATATGGTGAGGTGGTGGGTAGGGTTAAGATGGGTAATGTATGGGTGGGTGATGGTGGAGTAGAGTAGGTGGTGGGGTAAGGTAGGCATTTAGGATGCGCGAGGGTAGGATAGGGTGTAGGGTGGTGGTAAGGTATTTGGTGATGTGGTGGGTAGGGTAGAGATGGGTAAGGTATGGGTGAGTGATGGTGGAGTAGAGTAGGTGGTGGGTAAGGTAGCTAGGATGCGTAGGGTAGAATAGGGTGATGGTGGCGTAGGTAGGGTGGGGTGGTTAAGGTGGGTAGGGTATGGTAGGGTAATTGGGTGGTGGGTATGATAGGTAGGGTGGGTAGAGAGGTACACCCTACCACTTCCACCATATCCTACCTTTTATTCCATTCTTTCACATCTCAAACGCAGTAATGAAATGAATTTATTCTATTACATTCCATTCCATTCCTATTTTTTTATTCCATTCTGCGTAACAAACATGCCATAAGTGACACACTTTCCAATCTCCAAATGCTTCGCCCCCTCTTAATTTTGTATGGTCCTCACTTGAACATGGAAGCGTGAAATTTAACGTTGATGCAGTTTTCGAGGGCCACTCTCTCTCAATACATATATAATAAAAGCATGCTCTTTAAAGGAAACTCAAATCCACTGAAACTATGAACAACACGGCACTATTCCGCGATCTACGCAAGTCATAAGAAAAGAAACACAACTGGGCATTAGATCAATGGACAACCTCGATTTCTTACAAAACCCCTAACCAAGAATGATAAAGAAATATGCTAAAGATCATCTTTAGATTTGAACCGTACAAAGTATGTAACGAACCCTTGATTTTCACTTAATATGCTAAAAATAAAATGAGAAATAACCGATGTTGTATATACCTTCAGCTTCAAAGAAATTTTATAATGAAGAATGCACTCGTTTGAGATAAAAGATTGAATTAATCAAAGCATATGAAGAACGGTAAGTGTTCTCGGTCAAATTATACGATTTTTAACGATATATTTTATATCAATTTTCCCTATATTCTTATGTTTTTCATAGAAATCGAGCTTTATATTGAAATATTGAGCAAATGATGTTTTTAATCATTAAATTCAAAAAATGTAATGAATTTTGTGCTTAATTAATGATTTATTATTAATTTGGAATTGTATTACATTTTGGTGTTATTCATTGATTAATTAGAGCTCACAAGTGTTGAAGTTTGGAATTGACAAGTGGCAAGGATAAGATCAAGGAGAGCAAGTCATGAATCATCTAGAATATCCAAGAGATAAGGTTTGTTACAAAGGATAAGGATGGTTTGTTAGAGATATTGGATAAGGATCAAAGTCGGATCAGCTCAGGAGCAGCTCAAACTGGCGTTTGAGTCATGGAACTGGCGTTCCAAGGTAGACATGGCGTTCGGGATCAAATCGGCGTTCAAAGAGTCCAAAGCGATCTTGGGAGCTCGAAGCGACATGGAACCATGGCGTTCAAGCCGAAACCGGCGTTCGAAGCCTGAACGGCGTTCAGAGGTAGAACTAGAGTTCAGAATGTCTGCAACTTATTTTCTATAAAATACCACTGCTCCCATTTCATTGAAGCATCCTTCCATTCGTAAATCAGTCACAAAACTTCTCACACATAAAATTCCAGGAGCAGCCACTCTTTTGAGTCTGAGGCGGTCACCCGAGCCTTGTGCTCGGGTGATCCGGGGTTAGATTAGGCTTCTTTCCTTTGTTTTGCTTGTTGATTCATGGAGCTCAAACTATTGTATCAAACCCTGTGAGTTTGTTACGCAATTAATTCGATCCTGTTTTATCTTCATGATTTATGATTCGTTTTGTATCTTTTCTATGCAATTATCATGCTATTGTGTGACTAGATCGAAAGATTGGTTGCTAATTTGTTGTCTAACGTGATGAGAATCGTTGTTAGGCTAGATCACCATAGAAAAGATGTGATTTTTAACCTTGACATAACGAAAGTTGATAGGTTGATTATCTAGGTTATTAGATTGAAAGATCTTACACCTTGTTTTGTATGCGTTAATCTCTATAGATCGAAGATGATGAGATTGATAGGTAATTACTACGAAAGTAGGATTCATACCTTTGTAAGGTGAAACCACAATTGAGTTAAGATCATGAGGTGAACTAGGATTGAAATTACATGGTTTGTGCATTGTTTGATTTCATGTTTCCTTAGTTTAGGTCGTTTTTTATGTTTTCCTTAGCTTTAGGACTGTTTCTATTTTCTGTGATTTTCTTGTTTGGTTGTTCTTAGTTATGTGTTTCCTGGCTTTGGACTAAAAATCCTCTGTCGATTTATTCTCCTCTTTAGTTTTAGGTTTAGTAATAATTAGTAGTGACAATTGAGAGAGTTAATGAAATTAGATTTCAAATGACCCAATTCCCTGTGGATCGACCTTTACTTATCTCGCTTATACTATCAACTACCCGGTGTTTGGCGGTTAGGAGTTAGTTTTGCATCTAAGTATGGGTTTATAAATTTTCTTTTGTTTAAATGATGCAAAATCTTCTCAAACAAAAGTGGCGCCGTTGCCGGGGAATCGGTGTTTTGTTGAATCTCTTGAGTTAGTTGAGTTATTTTTTACGATTTTTTTTCTTTCAATAAAAGTAGCGTTAACTAAATTGAGAGTTTTTATTTTTGCCGTGTTTCGATGACCGTTTGGTTAAGAATGTGCAAAAATTTTTTACTCAATTTGTTCAACGTGAATTATATGTTTAGGTGATTTCTAATCACCTACTGTGCTAAAATTTATCTGTGGGTCGTTTATGCTGTGCTATATGTGTGTTGAGTTTATGATTAGTTTTGGGTTCTTTGTTATTTTCCCGCGCATATCATTGCATTTTGGAAATGGACGAGCGTTCAAGGCATCCGAGCGCCCGTCCAAGTTTATAATATGCTTGAGAACGCCCGCTTGAGTGATGAAACGCCCGTTCGGTGCTAAAATTTTGGATGAACGTCTCACCAATGCATGAGCGTCCGTTTAGTCCGAGAAATGCGATTCGAGTTACGAATTTTCCTTGATCGATTTTTTAATGCTTTTGTTTGACATGGATAATTTTATACTAGCTTACGTGTTTTTTTATTTTTACGTAGATGTCACGAACTTGCATATTCATATCTTTCCATCTACGAATCCATGTTAAATAATTGATTTACTTTAATATACTTGATTCATCTATGCAAGTTATAGTGATTATCGGTTCTCGTAAGCTATAATCTGTTCTTTTTGTTTGTTAGTAGCTAATGTCGGTTTCCGTATGCTACATACCAATGTGATGAATCTTTTAAGCTTTGAGACTTATGTGCTTTCTTGTTATTTTGTAACTCATATGGGTAGCTATCGCCGGGTTTTCCGTATGCTACCATCGCGTCATATGAGTTACATACATTTAGTATAGCTAATTGTTGGTTTTCCATAATGCTATCACTTTTGATGAGTCTTAAGGCGCGTTTACACCTTTGCATTGTAATGAACAAAGATCGTCGTTTAGCGTAACTTTGTCATTACTTGGTAGACGTTTATTTTATACATGTCATGTTGCAAATGAGTGGGCTAGTTCTCTTTCTTTTATTTTCTTTTATTTGTGCATCTCATTTAGTTGCATGTCATCTAGTTGCATTGTTTTCTTTTCTTTAAGGGCCGTAGTCACTGTAGGGTTGTCTTCACAACCTGCTCAGCCTGAGCCTATTTGCGTTTTCTTTTATTAGGATTACATATCATGTAGTTTGCATTGTAATGTAGTTGCACCTAGCCTACTATTTTGCAATTTCCATGTATATGTTCCATCCTTATCTCGAGCTTAATCTGAAACATCTACATGATTTATTCTCCTTGTGTTTTCAATGTATAATTCTTTTCCCCGTAGACTCTTTTTTGCACCGATCAAGTATGCAGGACACTTTTGATAGGTGTTGTGCGCTTTCGCGTCGATGTCGGTATTCTGTGATGCTCCACAAGTCTCTTGATCTATTCAAGCTTACTTGGATCTGTGATGCTCCACATTTCCAAGGATAGTCAAGCAATTTTGGTTCTTCAGGGTTCTTTCCGCACTGCCGACTTGGAAATACAATCACTAAGTTCCTAAACTTTTTATTCTGCACAACTTGAGGACAAGTTGCAATCTAAGTGTGGGGAAGGGATTAGTATCTACACTCTTTTGCCATATTAGTCATATTTCTATGAAAAGTGCTAAATTTTCAAATTTTTGTTTTGTCCCAAGTGAACAAATGCATATCTTTATTTGAGTTTGTATATCATTGGTGCATTATTTTGCATATTTAGTAACTTTAGATGTTTCACCCAACAATATTTCACATGCCATAGTAGATGATGAGCTATAATTTAAAGCTATGCCCATTTGATTGGAGATTTTTGATGATTATCGCATGATTCTTTGCTTTCATATGAATTTTGAAAATTTTAATAGTTTGTATTTAGAATTAAAAGTATGTCATAATCTGTGAATATCTTGAAGTTTGAATGTGATAAGTGACACGTAACTATTGTTTTTTTGAAAAGTTGAGTTAATGAATGAATTAGTTGAGTATGTCGAAAAGTCGGTCGATGATTGGAGTGAGATAGGGCATTATCTCGAAATGTCCTATACCACTATGATGACCAAAAGCTCACGACGATCGGGAAAAGTCGCCTTATGATTTGAGTAGGTAGGGATTATCTCGAAATGTCCTATTCTACTATGAGGGCAATAGCTCATTCGATGTGTGTTTAAATGAGAAATAATTAAATCAACTTAGATAAGAAGTGATATGAATTGAATATAAGACATAGTTATCGTATATCTTATCCCAGTATAAATGAAAGATATGTTGTAGGGATTATCCTCTAAGTATGTCGGAAATATTTTAAATACTCCCTATTATTGTTTTTCGAATATGTATGTTTTGTGAGGTGCATGTTATAATCGTTTTATATTTCTAATTTAAATGGGATGTTAGCTAGTTTTGCTTGAATCAATTTCAAGTGTGGTTTTAGTGGAAATTTATTATGGCTATGCACACACACACTGGGTGAACCTCTAAACGACTTGAATATGTTTTATATTTGCATAAATGTTTATACGTCTCGAGTCTTGATTTTTGTTTTGTTTTGCTGGACGAGCAAAAAGCTAAGTGTGGGGAGTTGTTCTCGGTCAAATTATACGATTTTTAACGATATATTTTATATCAATTTCCCCCATATTCTTATGTTTTTCATAGAAATCGAGATTTATATTTAAATATTGAGCAAATGATATTTTTAATCATTTAATTTCAAAATGTAATGAATTTTGTGCTTAATTAATGATTTATTATTAATTTTGGAATTGTATTACATTTTGGTGTTATTCATTGATTAATTAGAGCTCACAAGTGTTGAAGTTTGGAATTGACAAGTGGCGCGGATAAGATCAAGGAGAGCAAGTCATGAATCATCTAGAATATCCAAGAGATAAGGTTTGTTACAAAGGATAAGGATGGTTTGTTAGAGATATTGGATAAGGATCAAAGTCGGATCGGCTCAGAGCGGCTCAAACGGCGTTTGGCGTTCCAAGCGTTAGACATGGCGTCGGGATTGGCGGCGCGCTCAAAGGAGTCCAAAGCGATCTTGGGAGCTCAGAACGACATGGAACCGGCGTTCCAAGCCGTAATCGGCGTTCGAAGCCAGAACGGCGTTCTGCAGGTAGAACTAGAGTTCAAAATGTGCGCAACTTATTTTCTATAAATACCATTTGTTCCCATTCATTGAAGCATCCTTCCATTCGTAAATCAGTCCACAAAACTTCTCACACATAAAATTCCAGGCGAGCACCACTCTTTGGAGTCTCATAGGCGGTCACCCGAGCCTTGTGCTCGGGTGATCCGGTTAGATTAGGCTTCTTTCCTTTGTTTTGCTTGTTGATTCATGGAGCTCAAACTATTGTATCAAACCCTCGTGAGTTTGTTACGCAATTAATTCGATCCCTATTTTATCTTCATGATTTATGATTCGTTTTGTATCTTTTCTATGCAATTATCATGCTATTGTGTGACTAGATCGAAAGATTGGTTGCTAAATCGTTGTCTAACGTGATGAGAATCGTTGTTAGGCTAGATCACCATTGAAAAAATGTGATTTTTAACCTTGACATAACGAAAGTTGATAGGTTGATTATCTAGGTTATTAGATTGAAAGATCTTACACCTTGTTTTGTATGCGTTAATCTCTATAGATCGAAAGATGATGAGATTGATAGGCGAATTACTACGAAAGTAGGATTCATACCTTTGTAAGGTGAAACCACAATTCGAGTTAAGATCATGAGGTGAACTAGGATTGAAATTACATGGTTTGTGCATTGTTTGATTTCATGTTTCCTTAGTTTAGGTCGTTTTTTATGTTTTCCTTAGCTTTAGGACTGTTTCTATTTTCTGTGATTTTCTTGTTTGTTTGTTCTTAGTTATGTGTTTCCTGGCTTTGGACTAAAAATCCTCTGTCCAGTTTATTCTCCTCTTTAGTTTAGGTTTAGTAATAATTAGTAGTAACAATTGAGAGATTAATGAAATTAGATTCAACAAACCCAATTCCTCGTGGATCGACCCCTTTCTTACTTATCTCGCTATACTATCAACTACCCGGTGTTTGGCCGGTTAGGAGTTAGTTTTGCATCTAAGTATGGGTTTATAAATTTTCTTTTGTTTAAATGATGCAAAATCCTCTCAACAATCGGGAATTCCTCTATCTCGGGACTAAATGGTGACTCGAGCCAACCTTTAACCTGGTCCTTTCCTACGATGTGGTTAAACTCGTTTCGAATACTATCCTCGATTTGCCTTTGGTGCTTTTTCTGTTCAGTTGATGGGAGTCAACTTTACTGTACTTTGGTGTGCAGTTTAACCCCCGTTTATCGCCTTATTATGTTTTGGGTAGATATAGACCGTCTTGAGAGTAATATCGAGAATTATATACACGGGGAGTCAAACTGTCATATCGATGGTAAACTCCACCTTTTTAGCTATATTTCACTCTTTTCCGAGCACTTTTGTCTTGCGGAATTATGCGTGGTGTTTGTTTGTCTATGTTATTGCAGGACTTAGGTGACTCGAGGACCCGGAAGGCGATGTTTTGACTATGAGACGTGATCGTGGCCCTAATGTAGCATAAAAAGTGAAGAAAAGCCAAGTTTGGGATGGACAAGCCAGGACGGGCGCTTGATATACCTTTCAGACGGGCGCCTGGAGGAAGGCCACATCGACGGGCGTTTGCTCATTCAGCACGGGCGCCCACAAAGATTGACACTCATTTAGAAAGTTTGATTTTCACCGACGGGCATCCAAAAGACCCTTCGACGGGCGTTGGGTAGGCTCACCGATTCACGAGGCTCATTTAACACTGCGACGGACGCCCAGGTTTACTGACAGCGCCCAGGGTCGAAAAAGCCTCAAGTCATAAGTTACCGACGGGCGCCCAGAGAATGCGAACGCCCGTCCAATGACAACAAGCCCTAATATCTTCATATTTTCCAGCGGACGGGCGTCGACATGGACTGACGGGCGCCCGGGACCGACAAAGCAGCATATTTCGACCTAATCTATAAATACGTAGCTCATTCAGCCCCTACTCATGTTTTTTGCCGACTTTAGACTTTTCTTAGGCGATTTAGTGGGCGATTTTAGCATAGATTAAACACCCTTTGATCCCTTGATTCCTAGATAATTTCCTTTGATTCTACACATCTTTCATAGCTTAGTTTTGCATTACAAGATCAAAGATTCAACTTTTTGGGTGCAACTATTTGTTCATACTTTCTGGATCAGATTTTTAGCAGTTATAT
This sequence comes from Gentiana macrophylla, assembly GCA_026214975.1. Lineage (NCBI taxonomy): Eukaryota > Viridiplantae > Streptophyta > Magnoliopsida > Gentianales > Gentianaceae > Gentiana > Gentiana macrophylla. The sequence goes on from CM047813.1 coordinate 86,633,131, forward strand.
GGTAATGATGTTTCTTTTATTTATTTCTTTTAGTTCAATTTCCATTCTTTATTCTTTTATTAGCATAATTATGAGTAGTTAAATTCATGTGTAGTCGAATTATGTGAAAGCGAGCTAAAACCCCGAGGGGATGAGATTGAGAGTTGTGTAAAGGCGTAATATTATTGTTTAAATGATTAACCCATGTCCTAAAACTTGTTTTAACGCATTTGAATTAGATTGATCACCTAGTTCATCGTCACACACATCAAACTTGTAGATGCATTTTGCGGTGAGATGTGGGATAAGGGTTTTAGGATCGTTATGTAGATTCGGCATAGTTGTTAGAGTCCGTTTCAATACAGAGGTTTGTCATCGTTGTTCGAGTGACTCTGTGAGCTTAATCATGTTAGGTTAATCGGTTTTCTAAAGGAGAATTAATTAACTTCACATAGGTGGTTAGATCGAGTTGTTCAGTCTAATCGCTAGAATTAGGAGTTGGCACCCGTGGATGTCGTTAAACTACATTGGATAGGTAGGTCGGGTAAGACACGCCCCTGTTAAGTCTTTCCTCAGGGTAAAAGTAGCTCGTGGGATCATAGTTCGACTATACCCTTTAATACCTGTAAGTAAACTCATTAGTATAATCTTTACTTTTGCATTAGTATAATATCTCTCTACCACTATTTTGACTGAACTAAGTTCTAAGTCGACTTTGGTACTTAGACATTACTCCTCGTGGATTCGACTTGAGACCACTATACTACCGTTGACCCGATACACTGTTGGTCAAAGTTAGTGGTTAGTTATTTTGCTATCAATGACGCTTGGCGTTGGTGATCTTGACTTCTACTTCGCCTTCGCACTCTTCTCGAGGATCAACATGCTTCTTTCCCCTTGTGTTCTCGAAGCTCCTTTCGACCCGTGGTCTAACAGTGCTCATCGTGGCGTTATAGATTCCCTTATCCATGAATGCCGATGCCACCACTCGCTTTTAGGCATCTTCGCCCAAAGACGCAGGTGATCGCCACGTCTTGCAATCGTGGGGAAGCTGAGGTTTTGGCGGTTGTGCAAATCAAGGGTTAGACCAGGGGATTTCAGGATCTTGGGTTTGGACCCTCGCTGGATCTAAACTGTGTGCCCGTCGACCGGTGGATTTTTGCCGCCGTAGGCTTTTGTCTCTTGGGTGGCGGTGCCATCGCGATATCCTTAATAACTCACCGGTAGAAGTCACTCCTTCTAGCGCCAATGATGATGCTAAATAACACACCTCCGATTTAATAGTCCAATGTAATCTAAGGGTGAGCCGGGTAACGACAAGGATCGCTCAATTATGATGAAGATGATGTTTTAGGTATTTTATGGTCGAGTCCAAGAATGTATCTTGGATTACCTACGATATCTGTGTAATGTCCAGAATCAAGCCTTACGTAGTTCCCGGAGTAGTGTATTTATAGGCATAAGTCCACCTTCCGCCCTAAAACTTAGGACGGTGGCCTCTATTGACATAAATAACCCTTATTGGTCCTTACCCCTTCCCCAATCAACCCCATGGATATTGGGCTTGTGGAACTGGGCTAGAACTCTGGTCTCGACTCGTATACCACCGACATGGGTGTTCGAGATGGGACACTTGCAAGATCTGCTGGCTGTGGCGGTCTTCATTGACCCGTCTCTTATTTGACTCGAGGTTAGTACTAGAGGCTTGGACTCTTCACACGCCAGCTGGACCAATTAGATAATTCCACGTGGAGGGTTGAAACCCCGTATCGTCGGTTTGTTTTTTTAATAATAGTTGATTTTGCCCATAAATTTTAGGGAGAATGAGGGAGAAGAAAATAAATTTTAGGGGGAATGATACCAACATTTCATCAATTAGAGATAATGACAATTTTTTGAATTTTTTTTATAAAAGATAAAACTATTTTTTTTCTGGCACATTTTTTTCCAAAAAAAACCTATACACTTTCTCTCTTATCTATCTTTTTTAAACACTCATATCTCTCATTATAAAACTCCAGATTTGAAAAAAAATTCACCAATTTTTTATTTTTTCTTGCTCTTTATTTTGACATTCAACATATTCCGATGTGATTTCAGAAAATCCACTGTTGAAATTCATTATTATTCGAAATTCATTGTCGATATTCACTGATTTTTTAGATTCACTGAGTGAATTTCGACGGTGAATCTCACGAAAATGATGTCATTCTCTTTATTTTGAGACCACATTCAACATATTCCGACGTGATTTCAGAAAATCCGCTATCGAAATTCACTATCGATATTCACTGATTTTCGGGATTCACTGAGTGAATTTCGACATGAATCTCACGAAAAAAGATGTAATTATATCAAACCAAATCTCAAAACGAAGAGCATAAAAAAAATAAAAAATTCAGTGAAATTTTTATCGCGTTTGAATTTCTAAATCAAAAGATATGAGTGTTTGAAATTGGGGAGGAAAGAGAAAGAGAGAAAAAAAAACACCCAATAGGTAGGTGCACAGGGCGCGTGATTTTTTTATTTTTATTTTGACTTTGTCTTTTAGGATATAAAAGATGTAGAAGCTGTCATTCTCTCTATTAAAAATATGTGACTGTCCTGTTATTTAAAAATATTCTAAACTGTGTCATTATCCCTAATCTCCTTTAAATTCAAGGGGAATGAGGGAAAATGACACAAACATTTCATCAATTAAGGAGAATGATAGCGTTTTTAAAATTTTGCATAAATGACAAAAATATTTTTTTTATTTTTTTATTTTCTGGCGCCAATTTTAAAATTAAAAAAAAAAACCAACACAATTTCACTTTAATCCATCTATTTTAAATACTCATATCTCTCAATCTAGAACTCCAAATTTGAAAAATTATTTCACCAATTTTTTTAATTTTTTCATTCTCTTTATTTTGAGACCACATTCAACATATTACAATGTGA